>JABSTR010002956.1:0-33535 GCA_013339765.2 Haemaphysalis longicornis | reverse complement strand
CGTAAAGTCTGGAATGGGTAAAACTAATGAATTGGCGTACATGAGACCGTATTTGTGCGCCAACTTCTCTGAATTTTCAAGGCCTGGGAGAGGTTAAGAAATTACGTGTACTTCTCTTGCTTAGCGAGTCGCAATCACCCCCCGACTACACAAAAGCTCGTGGTGGATGCTTTACCCGTCCTGGCACGATGGGATTGTTTAGATCTAGGGCGGTTCGCTATACTGTGTCGCGCGGTCTTATCGGTGCAGCGCCAACCGCGTTAGGATGTCCCAATGCCCACTTGTTGAAGATGTGCTCTACGCCATTCTTGTTCGACGATGGATCGCAAATAGTTGAAATAAGTTAGCTACCGCTACTACCGTTATACGTACAACTTTTAAATATTCCGTACCGTGGAGGTATCGTTTTTTTTGGCATTACGTGCTCGTGTATAAACACGCCGAGTATTTTCTGTGTTAAGAGAGCCAGAAAATTTTCCCGTACCCGGGGTGAGGAGAGGGGGTCATGGCCTCCAGTCCTGCCTCTCTGTCGTCACTCCAATACCCTAGCGGTATCTGCCGTTTCACTTCGCGTTACAAGCTCACTCAGGTAACAAGTTTTTTTTCTTGTTTCAGACTGGGATGTCATCCCGATGAGTGTGCGCTTTATAGCAAGACTGTCTATTGTTATCTCTACACGTCACCCCAATCAGACGTTTTTACTGAATTGTGGGGCCAAGATCAGTATACCTTGAACCTTACAAGTAAGACCCAAAAGTATGCATGGCTTTCTCATTATTTTTCATTGATCTCGGTAGCCTTCCGTTTGTTACATATAAGTGTTTACCGAATGCGCTCCCCTCACGGTACTTTTATACCTGATCATGTTATGTCAGTGTGAACCGGCAGTTGTCAGAAGACCATGTGAAAAAGCAATGCCTGATTACGGTGCTCTGCTCAACCGTATTTCGAGAGTATTGTATACTAAAAAATTGCATAAATGTTCTTTTTCTCTGTTCGTTTTTTAGCGGATGCACCAATTCGCATGTGTGCGCGGAGTAGTACAGCGTTGCACTAACATTGGATACAAAGAATAGACATGCTCTGTTCGAATTTCGAGATTTCAAGCTTGGTCTCTCCGACTGGCCGTCCCTGTGCATCTTAGCATTTGTTTCATTTACACCGAATTGTGGGTTTCTGGCAAAGTGTTTCTAGCCTTGTTTCCAATCTCGGCTTTCCAAGTAACTAGTAATAAGGTGGCTATGTAATAAAGGCCGAAGTAGCTGTTATGGTTTCCTACAGAAAAGAGTAAAATAAAGTTACACAAGACAGCAGATGCTTATGCAATTCCCACAATATGTTTTGTGTGGGAGGCTTCGAGAATTTTTTGGTAGTGTAATAACTGTGTATATACAAGATTGTTTTTATGAATGACAAAGTGCATTTGCGTTAAAGAGTCGAGCGATAAGTGGCTGCAGGGTCTAATTTTAGAAACTATAACAGCTCTCTGAGTCTAATATTCAAAGGAATTTCTGACTGTGTCACCTACACACGGCCCCATGACAAAACTGCCTTATAAACAAACCCTTTCTTGCTTCACTGCAGGGACTGCAGGGTATGGAGCAGGTGACATTTACTATACACTTTCGTTTTTACTATGCCTTGAAGAGCGCGACAGACTCACGGAAGATTTTTTCGCGAAATGGCTATACTTACGTAATATGAACATATTTTCATACGTTGTAGCATCTTAGGTACGCAGTTTATGAACGCCCTTGTCATATTCTGGGAGTCTCCAGCCTTACCTTTCTGCAGAGATTACTTTAGAAGAATGAAATTTTCCTTGGATGCACCCAGCACTGACATGTACGGGTACCTGGTAATATTTACTTCAACGTTTCGGCACATCTTCTTACTGCTGGAACAACCCAACAGTAAGGCCTAGTGAGGCCTAGTGAGGCCGATAGTACAAGTGAAGCCTGGCGTTGAAAAAAACACTACTGTTCTCAATGTGGTATTCATGCTTCAAAGTTGTTTTTATACTTCTGGTACAGTTGTGGCGGCGGTGGTCGACAGTAAAAAATAAAGCAAAGTATAAAAACCGTAGCCTTCTCGCTGTCGGGCATCCTCATGAAATAGTAAACCTACGCTGGTTCCGAGAATAGTTTGAAGACAAAATCTTTAAATTCCTAAACATGCACAACGCTACCAAGAAAGAAGTAATCATTCACAAGGGGCAGCAGTTACTTCGTTTAACTTTTCCCTTCAAATTCAACTTAACTTCGCTGGTATAGTTAAGCCAATACAGAAACGTGAACTAAGGACAGACATTGTAACGAGGAAGGACGTCAGGACCATCGCCAATCAGCTAAGGGGGCCCCTTGTGATCAAAATAGCATCCCCTAGAGCAGGGGTCGGCAACCTGCGGACCACGGGACGCCTAGCACCCCCGAGGAATTGTTGTTGCCGTCGGGACGACGTCAGAACCCCCTCTTTTTCACTTCTGTAGGCTGACATTGAAAATAGGTTTAGACAGGAACAAAGCAACATCACTACCAGGTCGCATGGCCCCCCATCTTCGCACTTAGCTGGGTATTGTCTTGAATTTCTGTCTTAGCAGCAAAGATAGCTCCACCTTCGGCTCGTATGGCTGTTCAGTCGTTGCCGTTTCGGCTCCATACAACTCGGCTGACAACGCCAAAAGGTTTCCGTGGAGCGCGGGCTATCTCGCACTGCCTGGTTTTTAAGCATCGACCTGGTTTTGAAGCAAGACTGGCAGTCTATAAACACAAGGGAGGTATAGGGGAAGTGTCAGGCCTATTTGTTTTCTATTTAACGCGAATAGTAAAGGCAACATTCTTTATATTTTTGTATGTTTAGAAACGTAACAAAAACACGCGCCCAGAGTGCGGACCGAATACCCGCTTGCCGATTGCATCTCGGATGACTTAGCAATTTGGCTATTTGAGCTATGGTGGTCTCTGTCCTTTCTGGGGTATTTACATGTAGCTTAATTTTCTCTGAAGCTTAAGAGTGGTGGCCGGCACCACTCTGCAGAAGTGTTTTTCTTCAGTTTCTTTTAGAGCAATGGAGAAGGTTGACACCACGAGCAATACCATGTCCCTGGTTTGCAGATATATTCCGTTGCCTGAACAGACCGCGCCGAGCTTTCATGTGTTTGGAAAGCGAAGGCTGCGTTCTATCCTCTTTGTGTTGTAAGGCAAATAGGCTACCTTATTAGATAGTGAGGGCGTTCCGCCCTCGATTCTCAATGTAGTCTCAATGTAATCGACAGTATTCTCAATGTAGTCCGACGGTTCCCGAAAAATTCACAGCGATATATAAATGACCTCAGGAGAGGCATTGCTGCTCTTGCTTCGCCAACGCCCATCTGAACACACCCATTCAATGATTGCTTCTTAGCCGCTTACAATTTATTTTATTTTGCTTGCTCAGCAGATGTTGGCTAGAACGAAAAGTATTCGCCCAAGATCCCTGCGCTGTGCAAGGCTGCTCAATAGTGTTTTGGATTAGATGGCTAGGAACAAAACCTAAACCCTGCTTTTTGACACCGTGGTTCAGTCGAGATTGCCAAGAGGTGCCAATACTGCAGCGGTTGAATTTATTTAATTAGTGATTGAGCTTTCAATTGAATATTAAGGCACGTCTACGTTCTTCAGGCTAGGCCACTGAAGATCCCATTCCCAGTTTTCTGGAGGCAATTCTGCGGATCGGCAGAAAACAGCAGTTGGGAGTTAGAAGGCTGATACAAAACGCAGCGTCTATGTAAGAGCCTTTGGTTGGTCGAGGGTTCGCTTCACAACTTACAAGTAATATTGATGGGATTTTTAGATGCGACGCAACTCTTGCTCTGAGGCATGTCTTTCCTGCATCGGCGTAGGCGGCGTCCGCACGCCATCTGCGCATGCGCGACTCTCCTCCGCTCTTCTCTTCGACAGCTGTGCGCAATACTCTCACTCCATCTCATTATCATAAACAACAGCTGCGTACGCGCGCTTCGCTCGCTTCGCTCCGCTCCCGTCGCGCAAGTGCGCGCATGCACGACTCTCCTCCCCGGTCTCCTCTCCTTCAGGCGCTGTGAATATAAAGCGGGTAGCTCGCTGCGGCGGTTCAGTCAGCGCTCGCTCTCGTTCCACTCTGCGTGACTTCGATTCATGACTCCGTGCTTGGCTTGATTCTTCCGATGAAGACGTGATGGAAGCGACAGTCCCTTCCGCGAGTGGACTGACGCAATCCAATACCAGCGTCCGTCTAAATGCTCCCCCCTGATGCGTCGCATCATATCAAGGTTCCCTCGCGGGAAGATGGGCGTAAGTTTATTGTAAGAGGGAAATCAAAACGGGCATTCGGTCACTTTGTAACACAACTGGTGGAACAGGCTTCATGAAAACGCGCCATACCTAAAATCCCCGCACGAATTAAAAAAAAAAGCGAGATTGCCTTTTCATATTTTGAATATATGAAATTGGCAAAGAATTTCCAGGCACCGAAAAGGTATGTATCGCGGTACATTTCCCCTACCCCAACACAGGCCGTCATCCCCCAAGAAAGCATGAAAGGGGGTTGTGCATCTACCTGCCTTGGAAGTCGCCCGGATGTGCGCGCCAGTGTTTTTTCCGCTAAGTCAGAGAATGACTTCAAAGTTCTATGTTCGTTTAAAAACACAACTGCGTCTGACTACTGCGATAGTGCCATAAACTTAAGTGGCCATCCAGTTTGACATGTTGCTTGTTACTCTATATCACCCGGATATTTTTATAACTACTGTGTTTTTATAACTACTGCTCCAATTTATTTCGAATAAAAACGACCGCATACACTTGTAAATGCCGTGCCTTTATATGTGCCTCTAAGCCCGCGTGGAAATACGGGATGTTTTTGTGAATCTCGTCAGTGTGACGTCGCGTTAACCAGACTCCGATAAGAAGTTCTTATGCTTAACTTCTCTTTTATACACGCCGGGCTGGTCTCACTTTCTCCAGTTATTGGGCTGTTTTTGTGAATGCGAGATATTAGAATAACAAAGATGAAAGTTACCCTTGTAGTTCGGAAGCTCAGGTCATCTTTAGTACCTGCTGTGTAAACCGGACCCGACGGAATTAAGTGAGTGTACGGCAAAGATACGCAAAAGGTTGGTGTGTAGGGCGGGAACACAAAATGTAGAGACCGAATACTGGCATCATCTGTTCGCTAAAGAAACGCTACCTTTTGCACAATGCTTGCCACGAATGGGACTCCGTTTTCTGAATTGGTGAATACCAATTCGGTTGTGTTGTAAGAGATGTAAGGGTTGTGTTCGCATTTCCAAAAGGGAAAGGAGGAACTGGATCTAAAAAATAGCGATTATAAAAGTTCCCTCAGCTTTCTCGCAATAAACCAACTTATTAAACTCACTACTTTAAATCGGTATAAATGCAAATCACTAAGGTCACATGCAAATTATTTCAGTGTCGGCGCTTGTGTCGCGCGGTGGTGTAGCCCCGAGCTAGCACATCAGGATAGGTACGTTCCGCTGTCTCAACCTTCGAAACACGCTCCTCTTGGTTTTCTTTCTGCCGACGCATGGCCTTGCTACAGCAACGGCGTCCGCCGTTCTAGCCCGGCCGTGCCCGACGCTGCTTCTCCGTTCGGGACACCGCCCCCGCAAATTCTAGGCAATCGCCGCAGAATCTCTGGTTTTACTTTTTGTAGAGCTGCGTGGGTGAATTGAAGTGACGTCGCTTGGACAATTGTTGTGGGTGTCGTTTAAAGTTTCGCTTTCCAACAACCTTCGCAGCGTGTATTGAAACCGCATTTTTTTTTCATTTCAGCGCGAAACTCGAATTTCCGGAAGGGACAAGAGGATAAGTGCGTTCTGATATTCGGCCGGGGGCTCCATAATACTGCTCCGCGGGCTGCACGCTGCCAACCGAAGCACTACGAGATAACGCCAGAGAAGCACACGTGATCGTGCGTTCTCGGACGACACCAATAAGTGTTTTCTGTGCCGCTAGAATCGACCCAGTTTTCTGAGCAGACGGTCAGCGCAGCCGACGCCACCATACGAAGTTGCGCGGCGCCGGAGCAGCAGCTATGCACCGTCGCTGACAAGACGCGGCAGGCTCGCGACGCCGACGCTAAGGCTTCCCTTCGCACCCACATATGCATACATGTGCGTATGAAATTCTTTTATTGAACAGATTCCGCGAAGCCCGAAAAAGCTAAAACACGGCTGCAGCACAGATTTCCGCACCAATAAGTTTTGTTCTCGGGGTCAATTTTATATTCGTTTCAAGTTCATGTAATTTTACGCATTACTCTAGGTGGACGAATTGCAGGTACCCTTGAAGATTTCGTAGTGGTGTGAGGCACACACTGAACCATGTTGGTGCATGTGTATAATTAGAACAAAAAGCTGAAAATGAAAACACATTGTTGCCTTCGTATTCACGTAAAATGGCTTACACCCAGTTAAAGTTATCAAAGTTAAACCAAAGAAAGCCTTTTAGGCAATATTTTAAAGTTTATAAAGAGGGTGTGCAATTTCGAAAAGAATTCTTGGCACGGATGGCACTTAAAATTGCAACTGTGGCACACATTGGTTTCGTACCAAACGAAACCCGTCTGGCTTAGGGGCGAAAACCCCTTGCAAATACGTGGCGTACCCTTTTCTGCCATATCTGTAAAATAGATCAAGATGTCCGAAGCTACTACGAAGATAGCACGGCCTTTCCCGGGTTCCGCACAACTTATTTTTGTGTGCGGGAGCATACATTTTTCCTCGTCCATTGGGCAACATTTCGCCATGTTTGTTAATGCCAGCCATATATATTATACCAAATCAAAGCTCCTTTCTTTAGAGAAACGTGGTTATAATACTCAAGTTCAAACTACCAACTGCTCTAACCGCGTCGAAATGCCGCGATTGCATAGACGTCGGCCTAATAAACGTGGGATTCAGACTCGATCCCGACCACAGGACGCGTTTTCCTCTTGAGGGGCTTGCTTGATTTGCCTTGTGGGAACAGTTTGGATGAGTTCGCGTTCCTACAGTGCGTTTTGGGCGGGACTATGGACTTTATCAGTAAGGCGACCAACCCCGTCAATAGAGCATAGAAAGCTTCGCTTATAATCATCATTCTTTGTTAAACCTTTTGTCATCAGTGTTGAATAGGACGCTTCGATTATCATAATCGTTTTGTCAAACCTATTGTAGAAGTTGGCCTTGCTGCAGTGCATTTTACACAGGAATGGATGCTACCAGAAGGCCTAGAAAACTCCGCTTCATAAAAAAATAAAAATCGGAAAATTTACAGCTGTTGCAACACAAAATTACGAATATAAATAATTTTACAGATATGAACTATTGCGTTACTAAAAAACACAATAAATAAAAATAAAGATCTACTGGTTAGGCGCTCAAAATCAAGAAAAAGTTATTACATGCAACATTTGCCGCAAAAAGGAACGTTAAGGGGAGGCATGCTGCTTTATCTATGGAAAAAAATACTTAAAAAGTTGTTCACCATCTAGGCCTAATGCACTATCTCTGGTAGAAAATTTAAACCTTTCCGTTGTTACTTGTAAGGATTTGCAGAACATGTTCTTCTGATGGGTCGATTTTGTAACACAGTGCTATCTTCGTTTCGCTTTTTTTCTCAGTATCATTTGTTTCAAGTCATGCTTTAATGATTTCAGTTGTTTTTAGTAGTGACCCTTTTGTGTTGATGTGTTGCTAAAAAATTAGTGTTGCTAAAAGTTGTTTTGGTCAACAGCCAGTTAAAACTACTCTTTGTAAACTTTTTGTTAGTCCTTTTTTGATATTAGATCGTTTTTATGGGCAGTCTTTATAGTGTTCTCTGCTCCTACTGTTGTAAAAAGATTTTTATATGTAACCTTCCAAAAGACGCACGCGCCGTTTTGTACAGCTTACTGTCTGCTTTGCGGTGGGAACGACCCCTGTCAATAAACGTAATGTCTGTCTCCACTGCCCCAACATATTGATGAATAATGAAATGAACTGACTTGAATTGAAATAAAACATGAACAAATATCCAACCGGAGAAAAACGCACAGGGTTTTGTTGTCAGTCAGAAGCTTGTGGCACAACTTAAGGCTAACAGAAAACACCACTGATCAAGGTTGCCAATTGAAGAATAATTTCCAAACTCGACCATCGCGCCCTTTACGGTCCAGACCACTTTCTAATGAACGAATTAGAACTAACTAGGCATGTATAAGCAGAATTGATCCGGTCAGGTGGATCGGACTCCGTCTAAGGACTGATTTCACATTGAAAAGCAATCTCATCGATGAAGCTGCAATGTCTTGTTGACAGCCTTCATAATCTAGAAGAACAATTTCTTCGTCCTCACCCGATATCCACCTCGCTTGCCTTGCCCTAAACAGCTCCGCCAAGATAAGCAGAAATTGTTGACGAGCAACGCGCCTACAAATGAGTGCGCAGATTTAACTGGTAAGATCTGAGAAAGGGGGTCATCAAAATACATCATATCTAACCGCTTCCCGGTTAAACGTCCCCTTCAGTATGAGCAGCGCCTATAATCAGGGCTGGTCGCTTGATACGTGCAATCTTGTCTAGCAGGATAAATATACAAAGCTATCAGAGTGAATCGCTTCTTATCGGGAAAACCGTCCTATATATTGCGGCGGGTAAAAGCTTGCCTAGCTTTTCTAGACCACACTTGCCGGGTGTTTTATTGCTTGCTTCCTATTTCTAAGGGCATATGTGTAGCGAAATGCCGCAGTCTACAGGCCCGATGATTCTTTGCATCGTTCTTGCGGCGTGTTTTGCGTGTACGCGGGGTCATCGAAAGCGTCGTTACCCCGCTTGCAGGGATTCGGTGTGGCGCGCAGACCCCCACTGCAATCAACACTCGGGCGGCGGCGGTGTGCTGGAACGTGAACTCGACCGCTGTCCTCTGCAACGTGTTGCCAGAACTGCCTCAAGGAGGTAACGGTCTCTAAGAAAATTTCTCTATCTACGAACTAGAAAAAGTTTGTGCATTGTACCAGGAATTCTACGGCGCGTAGAAATCGCCGTAATTGGTACAATTTAGCGGATCAAATTTTATTTGCTTCTGTGCGGGTGCTTCAGTTAGTTTACTAGTCACCTGTATGTGAGAAGTAGAGCATAAAAGAAAACATATTTTTCCCCACTAGCTACAGAGGAAGCAGAGGTCGTAAGCCTATTCCCCTGTCAGTTTCGCACAAGCTATATTTGTGCACATTTTTTGTACCTGTGTTGATACTTCAAATATGTGTTGAAAAAAATTCGTCACTAAGATAATTTAATCAGAAAACGCCATGTTTTCATTCATCGCGCGCTGGCATCCCCAGCATATACGTGGCAACTGTGACTATAACAACGGCACATATTAACGCATTTCGAGACAATAGCCGGCTGCGAGTTGTGTAACTTTCTTTACGGCATGGCCTTCGGAACTTCATTGTTCAGAAATTTTTAAAATGCTTTGCGTAGTTGACAATTTAGTGGGTCTTTTGTAGAATATAATGTCGATAACGACAATGATAAGAATTTAAGTTTTTGTTTTGATACTGGTGCGAAAAACGCCACAGTCCTCTTTATTTCTGTGCTTTCAGCCAGCTGCATAAATAGTGAAACCCCTTATCTTTGTAAGGCTAATATGCTAGCAGACGTAGCCGACGGCCCAGCACTTCTCTCTAACACGTTGCCTTATACGGGTGCCCAAATATATCTGTACCGCGCTTACACGGTGACTTTTGTGTGCTGAAGCGCGGCATGACTGAGCCTAATTGAAAGCAGGTCGAGGCTAAGCGCAAGCGCAAACGCCCGCTCAGCTGGGCCTATTGTTTGTTAGGCTGTTCCTGCCTAAGAACGTCACCCCGTGAGTGACCGGATATTTTTCCCGCATCAATTATGCTCTTATGAACCCTTCCTACAAATGAAAAAAGCGCTTACGTCAGGAAGGACGAAATGGCAACCCAATTTATTTGGTTCATTTCTTGGTTGATCCTGGTTGGCGTATCTTTAAACTTCCTTTCCTCGATTTTTTGCTGCCGCCTTTAACTTGGGAACAAGGAATAAAGGGGAAAATATTCACTTATTAACGCTACCCGTTCGGTTTCTAAGCAGTAATATGGTGCCACGTTCCTATAAAGAAACTGCCTAGTAGATGATAAGCTTTAATCAGTGCGCCATGTGGGCATGCGCTAAGGGTCAACCTCTCTACAACTTGGCTCCGTCATATGGCGCTTACGCGCAAAACAGCCGCGGATCGCGCACGGTAGTTAAGCTCATGTACGTACATCAAGTTCCAGCAATGCATTATCCCCTTAAATACTGTTTAGGTCAACATTTCTGGAATGAATTCAGTTGTTTGTACGCCAAGGTAACTGCCCTTTCTCTCACACTCCCAGTAGCCGAAGGTACCTAATTCAATAGCCCATTGTTGGGAACCCTGGTCGTTTTTGTTATGCAAACACGTGGCATGGAAGTTGTGATAAAACCCGAATGTAAAGATATCGAGTTCATTCCTAATCGCGGTAGAAAATTCCTTCTATAGATTGCAACAAAACTCTAGTATTCTTTGTTAATAATTTCAACCCATATTCAATGTGCAATGGTTGTCTAAGGTAGACTATGGCTTACAAAGTGCGTTTTTTATGCTTTCCAGGCGCTTTCATCGGCCGGGTCTGTGCTCAAAAGATTCTGGCCTGCAATCCATGGTACTGCCCACAGTTTGGTTTGCGCCTATGGCAGCTACTTGCCAGACTGCGACTGCTGCAGCAAGTGCCTCCCAAAAGGTCGGTTCGGTTTCTAGGGTTAGAACAAATTTTGCAATACCCCATGAAAAAATATAGGCAATAAACACACCTTATTGGCACCCTTGTTATGTAGATTTTATGGGTGACTGTTCGCACGTAGAGGGCTTCCCAGAAACCTGCACAGCATCCGCAAGTTGCTCAAGTTCTGCTGCGTTGCTGGCATTTCTAAACGCGTAGCCGTTATTTAAAGCCGTGCGAAACGCCATATGGAGTGCTTTCCATGCTTTTTTCTGGGGTAGAAAAATTTGGCACGTATTAATTTCGTGATTCACACTAACAAGACTGCTTTTTGCTTGCCCGAAGGCAACACATCCTGCCTACGTAACCAAATCAAGTTTCTACTGACGGACCCTTCATTTATTAGGGTCATACTACATGCATGAAACGAATTGTTGCGATTTGTGCCTCATGGTAGCCCCTTAATTACCACTATTGCTGCATCTGAGTACTTCCTTTCATTTTCTCAGTGGCCGCGGAACCGCGTTAAGGCACAAGCTTAACTAAGAACGTGTTGCAGCTAAAAGGTGGACATTTTCTCCCCTTTTTTTTGCTATTTTTGTTCTCGGCTCAGATGTTTGCCATCGCATTCTTCAGAACAGTTCCGTCACAACTGCACAACCAATCTTTACTACCAGAGCGGGATGATCTTTAGAACCTGCATCCCTTAAATCTGCATTCCTACTTGTTAAAAGACAAACATATTGACTTCTTTTTGTCTGACCCAGAATGCAACAACGTTCATGACGAAATGTGGCCAAACTGCCATACCCTATGCCTGGCCTGCCCTACTGGTACAAAGTCCTTCCGCTGCCCGAAAACCTGCTGCCCTGTCTGCATCAAGAAATAGTAACGTTGGCCTCTAGAGCACCGCGCACGGATGTATTTGTAATCCACGGCGGCTGTGCAAAAGTCTTGAAATAAAGTCAACCTCCCTCATTTGTTTGCGGCTGCGTGCATCGTTGCTTCTTCGCAAGCCGCGTTCTTTGCAGCAAAAAAAAGATTGCTTCGTTGAAGAATGATCTTGACTGGCGCTGGACTTTTGAACATCTTTTGTTTTACTTGTTCAAGAGTTCTCAACATGCATGCAACGCGTCAAATAAATTGTCATGTCTTGATGAAGTAAGTGGTACTTTTTAGGACTATAATAGGAGAAAGATCTGGGTATCGATGTTTTTGTTTACCCAGTACTGCACGCTCACGTAAATAGAAGGCTGTTGGGGGCAAGCATATTTCACAACACAGCGGAAAATAAACGCACTAAAGCGAATCAATATTGAGAAAACGTAAGTAGGCTCCCTAAGGAATAATTGAATGACACCGCTTCTAGCCAACCTTAGAAGATGCACTGCTTCCCCCTACAAGCTCAACTTCACCTCGCACAACCTCAAACTTTGCACACTAAAGACTTGGTTGCACTGCACTTTATCCCAACCGTTCAGGAAAAAAGGAATCCGTACCTTAGGGTGACGAAAACCAAAATAGCAATTAAGTTTATCATTTAGGCGGAAATAATACCTTAGAAATAGTTATAGTAACATGCAGTCAAAATGTATCGGCGTGAAAATACAGTATGTTATCTATCTTGCAGTATCATCTAGCTTGTCATAATAACTTCTGCAAACTGTTGGATAAGAATTTCTTGTAAGTAGGGTTCGGCGGGGGCAAAAAGGACACATGCGAGATAAGATCTCTTTGCAATGAGAAGTTTAACGTAGATTGCACTAACGTTATTCTGATGAGACTATTTGTAGCCTAATCTCGTAAAAAACTCGCAGAATTAAAACATCAGCTGCTGTTACCGATGTTTTTTTTGTAATTACAAACAATGCGCAAATATTGTAATCAGCTGGAATCGTTTTAAAATTTCTTGCGAAAGGAAAACAATCTCACGAGCATTTTCATGAGCACCAAATCTCCTCGCAGTAAAGAAGAAAACATCAGTGATGTCTTTTTCTGCCTTTGTGTTACTTTGATATAATATGCTACAGAAACATGGTGTCATGTGTCAAGCACCCCCTGAGAGGGGATGCATCAAAACTCCCCGAGAGGAAAAAAAGAACAAGGAAAAGAAATTTGAAGGGCGTGCCAGGAACCCATCAATGAACAAACGCCGCGCCTGAACACTGAGGCATCATGGCCAAATATGGTAGCGCACTGGTCAACCACTCAGAGAACGCCCGGGAAGAGGCTATGGGTGGGGCGTCCAAATATGTGCACGAAAAGCAAGGAGGTAATCACAGTGTGCAGCGCTCAATCCCACAAGGGTTAAAAACGGGGTGCACAAGAAGAATGGAGTGTAGAGCGCATGCCGCGGAGGTGTTGAAGGAGAGGAACAAACCACGTAATAAATCAGGTTTTATTTCCGAACGCAGTGGGTCTCGATCACCCTATGCGGAGGCATGCGAGCCCACCAGCAGGTGTGCACGCTCGTTTGCCAACTTCACGCTGCTGCCGCTGACTCTCTGCCTTGCCGCTACACGCACGGCCGCTCCATGAAAAGGAGTTCCGGCCTGCCGAATTGCGCGCGGGCCCCGCGCTTGCACGTGAGACTGGAGTTGTCAGTTGCCGCCGCAACTTTTTGCGTGGCGCCAGACATCGCGGACTGCTTCCCCGGCTCCCGCTTCGGAGCGCATTCGGAGTGGCGGGTATTATCGCCAATGAAAGGGGGTTTAACTGGCGTGCTACCTCAAGTATATGAAAACAAATACCAGTACAAATGACCTGAAAGATATCTCTGCAATCTAAAAATTTCATCTCATTGAATGAAGTCACGAATTAGTCACCGTAGTTTAGGACGGGTGTGAGGACGTTGCCGCTTCACCTGTCGTTTAGCGCCCACACGGCGATTGGAAAAACGGCTATACAGTGTGTTGCAATGCGAATATGGTTTACAAATTCTATTGGGTTTATGCATTAACATAAAACTGTACGACTACTAGCCTTTATTACCCTTACGTGATAGAAGCAATCTTCACGTGCAATTGAAAACCGGTCTATTTTAAACTGCGCAACGTAGATTCAGCCGCCAACGAGCTCATGCTGTCACGGTGGGCGGCTAAGGCTCGAAAATTCGAATATTGTGTGTCAACAATTGCATTAAAAGGACACTCAAGGAATTTGAAAACAATGCGGCCATTACTAGCGCAAATTTCAGTCCGGTGTCCATAGGCCATCTTTCGACTACTCTGAGTGCGTTTACGCCAATTTATTTATTAGAAAAATCAATTAAAAATGCTGTCGTCCTCTCTGCATCCTCGCCCATTTTCTGTGGCGTTTTCGTGTGACGTCAGGAGGAGATGACTTGGCTTGACTGCGCTACTACACGGCCTGCCGGCCTTCCGACACAATCCCTCGGCCCAGCGTTTAGTCCGCCAGCCGCCGTCGGGTCGTCGCAATTTGTGCGCTCATTAGAAACTAAGCCACGACACGTTTGTGAATGGAATAATGTGCGTTTATTTAGTTTTAAAGTTTGTACACTGTATTTAGCTCAAACACCAGGTCGCTGCACACACGCGCTGCGCAAGCGCACATGCTACGCTTCGCTGACTGTAACGCGAGTAGGAAAATCTCAGGCCACTTGAAGGCGGGAGAAGTCAGCGAAGTCAATATAGGTACTAAGGAAATAAAATCAACCAAACCTTTTACCGTACAGCGTAAAGCAAGAGAGCGGGAAGCACTTTTTGCGCTGGGTGACCAAGCACAGCGGTCAGCAGCACGACCACACATCTGCGAACGCTTTTCCATCTAAGAAATGCAATTGCTAGACGTGAGATATTGTGCAAATATAGGGGACTCTTACTGCACGAGCGCTATACAACAAATAGTCACCTAAGCTCCTTGAAATGCTCAGACTAAACAGAAGTGTAAACTGGTTATACACTATATACCTTATATTTCCAACGCCGGCAGCGCCTCCCATGGTTTAGTGGTCTGGAGCACTAGGCGTGTTAGATTTTGCAAGTTGCAAGTTCGAATCCCCGCGGGTACGTTCTTTTTTTTAAGTTGATTTTTTTCTGTTTTCGGTCGATGTTTTCTATACTGAGTTCACCGTTTTTGGGTCGTAACGTTCCCTGCTCCACGAACGAGTTCACAGGACACGCGCAGACTGACACTTACGCGCTAGCGAGCTCTGTTCAGGACACTGACCCGCTAGCGGTTCTGTTGCCATAAGCACCGACTGCTTCCGGGCAGTGGGCACAGGCCAGAATCAGAAGACCCATGGACTAGTGCGAACACGCTTTTTACGATACAGAGATCAATGAGGCAGGCTCCAAAGATGGCGGAAAAGAGCATGGCATTTGAGCGTCTGCGCGCGTGACGTGGAGGGCGTTCACCCACTGCGTAGGCCACGGCTAGTGATTGCCACGACTCCAAGCCGTTCTGGGAGGCATAATTTGTGCATTTTACAGCCGACAACATGGCAGAAGCGTGGTATATCAATTACTGAGTTATCGATGATGCCAAACAATGATAACGTTGGATGTAAAGCTTGTTGCTTCACAGAACCGAAACCAAAACTTGCTTGAATTCTACCTTCGGACATCCTCCAATCACGGTGCACCTCTTCCCTACGGGACAGCGTTTAGTTGGTGCGGCCGCCGGAGAACGCGCATGGTAGTTTTTCTTCTTTCGAGCTTTATAAAATGGCTACCGACTTACCAACCGTAAATGATGAAAGGTCTGTTAATTCGAGCCAGTTTACGCACTGCAAGCAAAAACTGGAGCTTGAAAAATTCAATTCAGTGTCCCTTTAAAAAGCGTTGCCAGATGGTACGAGGATTGTGACATAGCTGTGTGGAAAACCTGGGACTGTATTTTGTTTGAAGTGAGGTTGATTTTTTTCGCGTGAACTGAACACATCAAACACAAAATGCAGGGGTCGGAAGGAGCCCCCACCAAGAAGACCCACGAAACAATCACCATCATAACGTTGACAGTCGCTAGCGTATGCGTAGTTTCTTCTTGAAGTGGGGCAGGTACCAAATTTCCACAAAGTTTATTTGCTCCCATACACAATTACCGAATTGACAAACCCACTTGACAAATCTGCAAAAAAGAGAAACAGAATTTTCTGCTGCGTGTAAAAATGGATTCGCAAATTTTGATGTTAAGGTGCCTGTAATGAGGCTCCCAACCGCGATTCATTGGAGTTGGCCTTCAGCTGCTTTTGGTATTTGATTGCTGAAACTTGCATATTAACTCAACAGCAGCAGTCGTGAAGGTGCCAGGTTTCTCCGGGTTTGTGAAAACATTGAATTTAAAATGCCTTCGGCAAACCATGTGTAATTGACCATGTGTTCGCCAGGGGCAATTGATGCGTCGCTAAGCGTTAATAAATACGTCTCTTATTTGTCGAATCAATCGCTAGTGCTTCGCTTTTCGTCGACTCCCATCTAAGCATGTGATCCGCAGTTTCATATTAGAGCATATTACTGTGATCGATGATGCCGAGGAAGAAAAATTGATTGATTGATTGATTGATTGATTGAATTATTCATTCATTGATTCATTCATTGATTCATTCTTTCATCGTGAGGTTTCAGACGATGACGCTACAGAGGCGATGAGGCGCACTGTAGTGGAAGGCGTCGAATTCTTTGACAAACCGGGGATCCTTAACGTGTGCTTAAATCTCGAACAAACGTTGTTTCTCGCTTTTCGCCTCTATCAGTAAAGCGGCCGCCGAAGGCCGGGAATAGAACCCGCGTCCTTGGGCTCAGCTGCACAAAGCTTTATCCACTGAACCACCGCGACGGGTTAGGAACAAAAATATAAGTTTAAGAAACATACATTTCTATCAAACTTTGTTAATTACGTGCACTAAATGCACGGTGCGGTTGGAAGCAAACATCTACGGGCGGGGTGTGTCAGATCATGTATACTACACGAAGGCGGATTTTGCTAGCCGCATTATCTAGCGGTCCGGCTGTGCAATGTAGTACGCCCAATTTTGGAGAAATTTCCAGAATCCCCGCATATCCAGTTCCAAGGGAAATGTTGCGGGCTTTTTTGTGACGCCATTTTTCCCGCTTCGCAGCGTTGCGACGGCAGGAACCACACACCCCAGTAATAAAATAAGGGAGTTATGCATAACAAAGATACACAGCTGCTTGCAAAATAGACTGGTGAGGTGCACAGCTATGTAGTGAACATACTGAAGATGTCGCTAAAGCCTCCATACTATCCCGCCCACTATCCAGCTCTTCTCTTGAATAAAGTTTTCCTCCTCGTCCACCTTTTTCTCCTCCTCCTCCTAGTCTTTCTACTGCTTCTCCTCCCCTTTCCTGCAAGGGTTTCTGATTGTAAGACCAAACTGGTGAACTATCTTGGGGAAAGATTTATACATGAAGTAACGAACGAAGAATGTTTATTGCTACATCAGAACAACTATAGCTGTGCTACACGGAAACGTTCACTTGGCAGTTGTGTGCATACTCAAAAGTGCGCCAGGTACAAATGCGATGCATCACGTCTAAAGAATTCGTTCGAAACCCTCCAGTATGCATTTCAAAAGACAATTCTGTATCTGCGTTTTAGGAACCACAGGGGTATATTTGAATGTTGCCTAATTTTTATTCGTTACTGTGTTGCAGCAATTTTACTCTGAAAAATTTCTGGCGTACTAATCTCGGGTGGTCAACCAAAGATATCGCAAAGAAAGAATTCAATGAGTCGTCAGCGGAATAAAAAAAAACTTGAATCAATGAAGACGGGGAAAATTAGAGTTACAGTTGTAAAACGCTCAGTAGGAAGTGGGCGATATATCCCAACATCTAACATTGTTTCATTTTAGGTCCCGCAAATAACAAAAAGGTTGGTGTCCTCCCTGTTAATTTGCTGATAATCCCGCTGTTTGTGAAATATCATCAAAAACGGTTCGTGAGGGCTCTCGGAAACATAACACCATCACGCGTTAACATCACACGCATATCCTTAAAAAAATGTCAAAGATATTAACCGAAAGTTCGGGACGTTTTCAATGTGGCGCTAAGCGGATAATAACATACAGCGCTTTGCATACTCCGAAAATGCCGATTATTCTGCCACGCTCAGGAACCATCGCACAATTTTAAAAATTACGATGTCACCAACTACTGCCGTTAGTCTACGCGGGTACCTCAGAGCACATCGAAGCAGCTTCCGAAGCCGGTATCCGCTCTTTTACCGATGATCAGATCCGCCATGGCCGACCCTGTGGAGGAAAAAGAAAATAACGCCGTCACCGGCGGAGAGGCGCATTCGGCAGGCCGCACCTCCTTTCCATCGAGCGGATAGAGCGGCCGTGCTAGAGGCCTCGCCCAAGACAGGAGCTGGTGCGACGCCCTGATCAATCCAGCGTACATGACGGTCGCGGTGGTGTGCAGCCACTGTGGGAAGACTCGTAGGGTTGATGTCGGCGGCGGTGACGTATGCCGGCTTCAGGCGCTCTAGGGCCATGGTGTCGTGGGAGCCGTTCATGTAGATGACGTATCTCGACGAGCGTTGTCTCGACCAGTCCGATAGGTCGGCAGGCTACCTGACAAGTGCACTCACACCCCCCTACTCACCACTCTTGAGTGATAGGTGAGTGAGCCCTCGCCATCGTTGTGGGTTGGTAAGTGTGAATGCGAGTCACTCGCCGCTCCAGACTGGGGGTACTGCTCGCGGCGAGACCCACACAACACTCGCGAGTGCGTGCGTTACTCGTAGTAAGCCCCACTCACCACCCGCGAATGCGAGTTCTACTCTCGGTGAGCCCCGCTCACCACTCGCGAGTGCGAGTGCCACTGACGAAGAGCCCCGCTCACCACTCGCTAGTGCGAGTGCCACTCGCGGTGAGCACCCCTCAACACTTGCGAGTACGAGTGCAACTATTGGTGAGCCCCACTCACCATTCGCGATTGCGAGTGCCACTCGCCGTGAGCCACACTCACAATTCGCGAGTGCGAGCGCCACTCGCGGTGAGCCCCATTCACCACTCGCTAGGGCGAGTTCCACTAGCGGTGAGCCACACTAAACACTCGCGTGTGCGAACGCCACTGGCGGTGAGCCCTACTCAGCACTCGCGAGTGTGAGTGCAACTTGTGGCGAGCCCCGCTCACCACTCGAGAGTGTGCGTGCCACTCGCGGTGAGCCCCACTTGCACTCGCGGTGAGCCCCACTCAACACTCGTGATTGCGAATACTATCACCCCTCACGAGTGCGAGTGCAATCACTATTCGCGAGCAGCGCTCGCAACTCGGGAGTGGCGGGAGCACACGCGCTACTCGCGCTATAAGCGGTTGCTTACCGCTTTGAGCGCCACCCTTGAGCTTCTACTCGTGTTGGCTATCTGTTGCAGGAGCCGCTCGCTCTGATGGTGGCCGCTGGAGCTATCCACTCGCATACATAGCCCCTTGCTATAGCGTGACGGCATTGAGCACCGGCTATATGTCGTCAGTGCACTGCTGATATAGGAAACAATGGACTTGACGTTTAGTTGACATGTTGATTTACAAATACGGTTTGGATAGACTGGTGATGCTGTAATGCAATAATACGTTTCTGTGTCATGCCTCATGGAGAGTATACTGTGCACACTCGCGACAAGTGCTGTTTAGGACTCGGAGTGTTTTCTGTCAGAATTCGTTTCGGTAATGTTGTTTCAACAAAGAGGATGCATTTCACTATGACTGCTCGCTGCAATGGAAGCGCCAGGAACCACCACAGCATGGTGTCCTGGTTGCTGGTGTTACATCAGTGGCTTGCTTGCTACATCTGTCGATATATAGGGTGTTCTTTAATCAAATTGTGAGCGCCCGTAGTCGTTAGAAACGTCGCCCGAGATTTTCACGCATTCGCGTATCATAATGGCGACACGAATCGGATGGACGAAAGGCGTGTTGTGGAAGACGTGGACCGTTTCCGAGGCATTGGAGTCTCAAAGTTAGCAGTATTTGTCATTACTCGTCACGGCGGCGGTTTTGTATCCTCCTTCGCTTTAACTTGGACCTGGCATCATGCATCCCTCTACGGTAATTGCACTGCCTTACTTCGAGCTTCGATTTGCTGCTGCCTGTGTTTGGTACACCTGAAAACACTACCGCTGCTGTTTTATTGCAAAATGCAGCAATGTTTTTGCATTGCGTCATGTTGTATGTATGTTACATTGATTCCTGTACGTCAATGTGCGCGCCTATCGCAACGTGAAGCGAACGAATAAGCTTGCTTTCACAAGGATCTCACACAAGTATTTGTTATTATGGCTCGTCGACTGCGTCTATCAAAGCAAAGACTTCTACCTCACCCATCCAACGGTTCTTTCGTGACGCGCGGAACAAGGAACTCCCACCCCGGCGGCGGCGGCGGCGGAGGGGGGAAGGAGTTCACTCACGGAGTACAGTTTAGATGGCGCCGCGAATGGTTACCCAGCGTTCCCTGCGCAGGTGCTTGCTTACTGCGACGGGTGCGTTGGGGTGACGAATTTGCCGTCTTGCGTAGCGACGGTTGCTTTTGGCCCAGATTTCATTCAGCACCTGGGGAGGCGGAGGGCCCTTTGAAAGCAACACGTGAAACAAAAGCGACGCGAGGCAGTGAGAGACAAGAGGCACTGGCGCGCGTACCGGCTTTCTGCTCACCCGTCGAAAGACGTTCCTGTCCGTTTTGTTTCCGCCGACGCAAGTTCGTTCGGGACGCCGCCCACGCGAACCCAGGGTAAGGCGGAGGAAAGGTTAGGGCGCTCTTCGCCGCGAACCTCAGGGAACGGCTGGCAGAATCCCTGGTTTCACTCTTTGTAGAGCCACACGCGTAAATTAAAGTGACGCCAGATGGGCAATACCTTCACAGCGTGGATTGCACTCGTTTTGTTGTCTGGCTGCCGCTAATGTTGCCGTATGCGCTCGTGCGGTTTGTCAAGAATAGCGCTTTATGTCTGACTCTTCATTTGCCTGCACAAATTCGGCAGTGCAAATTTCTACTGTTGCGTGCAGTTACATCACGAAATGTAAAACGTGTGGTTCTCGCGCTCATATGTTGTCATCGACGATCATTTGCCATTACCGCTGTGAAATTGCATGCCTTGCTTGAAATTGAAACCCGATATCCCGCATTTTTCTTCTTCACTCTCTGTTAACGCTCGTCAAACAGTTACCCTTGACGGCAAAAGTGCTTGCGTTGTTTTTTTTCGTATTTTGCTTTGTGGTTTTAATGAAGTCTAGTTTCCCCCGTGTTCGCTGCGCTTGGTCGCCTAAAAGGGCTTCCTAGAGTAGTGCTTCCCACTTTTTGTGTCCCGTATATAGGTTGTTGTGATCGAGTGAGTGAGTATGAGAGATTCCTAGTTTCTTGTCAGTCGTTTCTTCGTATGAGCCTCATGTCATTGGAATCACAGAGACCTGGTTGAGTGAGGACGTACATGATTCAGAATTCACTCCTCCAGGCTACATTGCTGTTCGGGGAGACCGGGAGCATGGGAGAGGTGGCGGTGTCGCCTTGCTATTCCGTGCAGATCTAAAATTTTCAGTATTACCTGCACCTGTTCAGACAGAGTCACTTTTTTGTAAACTGTACCTAGATGGCCGAACTTTCGTGATTGCTGTGTTTTATCGTCCGCCGGGATCTTCAGTTGAGTTATTGCATAATGTTCTCCAGCACATTTATGATCACAGTCTGTTTTCTTCTGAATTTATTTTTATGGGTGATTTCAACGCTCCCGGTATACACTGGCCAGCCTTAACGTACTCTGCTCGCGATTCATGTGTTAGCCGAGAAATCATTAACTTTTCTTTGGCTTCCGACCTTACTCAAATTGTCCGCGATTTCACTAGAGAGCAAGCCATTTTGGACTTGGTATTCCTCAGTTCTAGTATCATTGAGAGAGGCTACAAATATGAGATAATTGACGGTATTTCAGATCACAGGGCAGTTATCGTTTATTTAAACTCATCAGTTTCAAAAGCACGCTTTTCGTTCACCACATTTCCGGATATTAGCAATGCTGACGATGTTTCAATTACTGACTATTTGTCAGATAATTTCGACGCGTTCAATGAGCTCGCCGCAACCAGTGAGGTAGATTTACTGGTTGATCGTTTTGAACACATTGTTAAAACTTGCATTAGACGTTTCATTCCTCTTAAAACCAAAAAGAAAAATGTTAGAATTCCTTGGATCTCGCGAGATATCCTGCATCTATCACGCCGTGTTTCCAGATTAAGGCGAAAGAGGAGACTGAATAAGCCGGAAAGCATATCCCGATTTAACGAAGCAAAGGAAGAACTTCGAACTAAAACTAGCACAGCTAAGGATTTCTTTTTTCGCGTAGAATTAAAGAACTTACTAGCAAACAATCCTCGTAAATTTTGGAGTTCAGTTTTGCCACGGGACTCGTCCTCTACATCAATTATAGTCGGTAGTGAGGCCACAAATGATCCAGTAACCATAGCAAATGCTTTTAACTCTTATTTTCAGTCAGTATTCTCCTGCGACAGTAATGCTGGTCCCCCCTTTACGGCGCTCAAGCATTCTTCAATCACTAATATAAACATTAGTGAGGATGGAGTATTAAACCTTGTTTTGAACCTAAACGTAAAAAAATCCGCTGGCCCAGACGGCATTCCTAACCAGTTCTTAGTTCGTTACGCCTTATGGATGTCTCAATACTTAACAATTATATTCAGGAAATCATTGGCCACGGGTGTTGTTCCAAAATCTTGGAACGTGCTAAAATAATTCCATTGTTTGAGTCGGGGGACAAACAGCTGTTGAACAATTACCGGCCGATTTCCTTAACGCCCTATTCATGCAAACTCCTAGCACATCATACACAAACACATAATGGAATTCCTCGAAGAAAACAACATTTTGACTAATGCTCAGCATGGTTTCAGACATGGCTTTAGCACTCTAACACAATTAAGTGAATTCGTACACGATATCGCCTCTGCATTAGATTCCGGAAATCAGGTTGACGCCATATTTATTGACTTTGCTAAAGCCTTTGATTGTGTGCCCCACAAAAAACTTCTGTCCAAACTGGATGCTATTTTAAAAAACCCGTTTCTTGTTTCATGGATCGCCAGTTTCCTTTCCGATCGTTCCCAGTACGTATCATATAGCACAGAAAACTCTAGCACTGTTACTGTAACATCTGGAGTACCACAGGGCTCAGTCCTGGGACCATTACTGTTTTTAATATTCATTAATGACCTGCCATCTGCCTTCGATTGTAAAATTCGCCTTTACGCTGATGATTCCGTTCTATACCACACAATCACTTCACCTGCGGATCACTGCCACCTACAGGAGTCATTCGTATTGTTTTGCAGGTGGTGTGATAGCTGGGGCATGAAAATTAACTTCCGCAAGACTGTTATACTCTCCTTCCATAAGAGCACTTTTCCCTCCAATTTCGATTACAGAATTGACCAGGAAACTTTACAGAGGGTCTCAAAATATAAGTATTTGGGTGTCATCATTGCGCATAATTTATCTTGGTCGTCACACATTGACTACATCTGCAATAACTCATTAAAAAAGTTAGGTTACCTCCGCCGTACACTAAGGAACTCTCCTAAAGAAACTAAATTAATGCTGTACAAGTCTCTAATCCGGCCTGTTTTCGAATACGCCTCCCCAGTCTGGAGCCCTTACAAACATACGGAAATAAATCAAATTGAGGGCATTCAAAAGAAAGCGGTTCGATTTATTTGTCGTCGCTACGACCGTTATTTTTCGCCGTCATCAACACTGTCTTCATTGAATTTGACACCACTCTCAGATCGCAGGCGCGTTGATGCGCTAAAATTTATGCATTGCATCATAAATGGCTCCTGTCGCCTTTCTCAAAATACCCTAATAAGTTACGCCGAACCTCGTACGACTAGAAGCCAATCAAAATTAAACCTGGTCCCCTACTTCGCCCGCACCAACACTTTCAAATATAGTTTTTTTCCACTTGCCGTAGAACAATGGAACTTGATGCCCTATTCTACCCGCTGTCTTCCTTTGACTGAATTCCTGTCCGCGCTTTCCTCGTCCTAATACGTATTAAAGTGTTCATGCCAGTGCTCGTGTTCCATTACAATACACATATAGGGTATTTGCTTTTTTCTTTTTTTTTTCTGTGATTTCTGTGTACTTTTTCCTTTTGTACTTTTTCCTTTGGTCATCTCCCCTCCCTCTTTTTGTTGTCATGTGCCTCGGTCTGTTGGTAGTTAGCTCTGGATGTATGCTTTCTGTACCCCCCACTCCTGCTATAGCCCCATGGGGCTGCAGTATGTACAAATAAATAAATAAATAAAATTAAGATTTTTATTTGTTTGATCTGGGAAATGTGTTCATGCGTTGGTGCTGGGTAACTGTGAATTGCCACATTATCGTCCTTATCGCCGTTTCTAAACCAACAAAAGGTTGCGTGCTTGAGTCCGTTAGCTCTAGTGTTGGTTTGTATTGATAGCTTTGAAATCGAAGCCGGTCACGGCTTGGTAATAGGAAAATACTGAATGGTCCCCTTTTTGGAATGTTATTGTTTTAGGAGGGGGGGCAGTTGGCGTCTCCTGTCGTCGTCGTTGTCGACGTCATCGTTGTCGTAATCGTCGTTCGTCTCACGGAGTCCCGGTACTAAAACACCGCAAAACTCATTTACTCCTCGCGCTGGAACGTTACGCCTACTAAAAGAACACCGCGACACTCGTTTACGCCTGGCGCCGGAGTGCTTCGTAATGCGACTGAGAAAGACACTAGGGCACTTGTTTATGCCTCGCGCTAGAGAGGTGCACGCTTGAAAGACAAGTAAAGTTTACGGCAAAGCTGAATACCTGTACCCCCCATCGAATTGCTCTCCGTTGCAAAAACGACAAGGTGCCTGGAATACTTATGCACTGCATGCTGCGTCCTTCACCATGTTTTACGTCAGTGCAGATGGCCCGAGTTTTTTTTTTTCACGCTACGGTACGAGCTTGGTAGCGTCGCTTATCAATGCACTGTGCGCGACAAGTTTAGTATTCCACCCTTGCTAATATTATTAATAGGCTCCTTGTTAGGCAGGACCATATCATTCATAACGACAAAACTGCCACATTTCGCAGTGTCATCGAAGGTGTAACCCCGCATTACATGCCGTCTTTTTTTGCGACCACCCACAGAAGACGCGCCAATACTATAGCCTCAGTAAGGGCGAATACGCATTAGCGGGCTTCATAAATATGTTTGTTTTTGCTACGTTGCTATTTCGACGTGTGTTGGAAATTTCACTGTGTACATTGCTACAAAGAGAACGAATTGGGAACACTGTATTTCGGCGCAGAACGTGGTAGAGACAATTTGATTGTATGTGGCGTCATCCGCATTTGCGTTATTGCGCAGAAAATCGGAACGCGAAACGCTACTGCACTTGTGAATTCTTAATGAGCTTAAATAAATTCCAATGTAATTTTTACGTTTTTCGACGCGTTCAAGACGCTTCTGTCGCGAAGTGAAATTGTGAGGATTCTTTCGCGGTTCAAGTGAACGCCGCTAGGCGATGAAATGTTCCGAAATGTTCCTTTCCAATGTTTACCTCTAAATTACCTTGAACTAAATATCTATTGAACGATGTTACCGAAAGTGTGTTTCCCAGAGTTGTTGGCATGACTGCAAAACTGCGATGTGTGCTTGGGAACCAGGTAAGGTATATTGAAGTTCTGCGTCTAGCGACGGCTGATCCTCGTTTGCCTTACAGGTGGACATCATGGACCGTTGACTCGACGGCTTCCCGCCACTCGATACGTCGCGGAGAGGCGTGGCTGCACCGACTACACAAAGCGAGTCGCTCAGTGTTTCATGAGGGCCTTTAAACGACAAGTCTCGCTAAATTCCGCTTTAATGCTGTGATCACTTGATATTTCCTTACTCGGGCGTTCACTCTGTCTCTCTGCCTATCATAAACGCGTAGCTCGCAGTGTGACCTGGCCGTGTGAGGACTCCGGCTAGCGCACTTGGCACAGTATCTGTTGCAGTCGCAGGTCAGCTGGTACCATGCGGCTAAAATATTTTCGGAATTTATTAGATGCTGATAGCCGAAGGTCTGATGCCCGAAGGCCTGCAGCTATCCCAATCAGAAAGTGTCGCTGTAGCGCAACGCGGATATACGCAAGTCCAATCGTCGTTGGTACTGTAACACTGAATTGTGCCATTACACGTGCCAGCAATAGGCTACGAAGAAATAGGATGCTGAACACACGATTGAAAGAGCCG
The DNA here is from genome assembly GCA_013339765.2 of Haemaphysalis longicornis. Lineage (NCBI taxonomy): Eukaryota > Metazoa > Arthropoda > Arachnida > Ixodida > Ixodidae > Haemaphysalis > Haemaphysalis longicornis. The sequence continues at coordinate 7,537 of JABSTR010002956.1, read as the reverse complement.
AGACAAATAACGCTTATTAGAAGTGTTTCGGGATAGGAACTAGCAACGCGGGAAACGGCTAATGTTTCATTAACCGGGTTTATTGCACCAATAAAACTTAATTTTTTTCGGGATCAGCGTAAGTCACCTTGGAAGGACTATAATCTACTTTATACTTTTAGACAACACACTCAGTGGTAAAGCGAAACGGTGACACCCTCACATAACAAAACACAGCTCAAGACAGACTTCAAAGAATAAAGTGAACGAAATATCACAAATATAAAATGAGGGTCATAAAACACTTATATTACAGGCGAGAACTAAGTCGCCAACGAAGCTGTGGCGCCAACACAACAGCGAAAGTGGCAAACAAAGAGATGGCACCCTGAGAATATATGTATACCGGGCAGGCAACAAAACCAGTGCGACGCAGTTCAGGTAATAGAAAAGTTCATGACTGAGGCCTTCTCTGTTTTTAATTGTCTCTGCAATGAGGGTAAGGTGCTCGACCATGCACGGCAAAGAGGCGTCGCTCTTGCCCTCTGCAAAGTACAGGCAGTGGAGAAGAGCCACTCAACTGCACCGGACGACCCCCGTACGGCGAGGCAAACCGCTGCCCGCATGACAACCTCGGAAACTACGTCTCGTGCTCGCTCCTAAACTCCAAGGCACTAAACTGGGGTGAAGGAGCCTCCAGGTATCTTTCCATCTTAGCGAGTCGGAGAGAACCTGTGGGCTGGCACAAACTATTGAAAGAGGTATAAGGGCTAGCTAGGTCGGATATATCTTCGGGTCCCGTCGGTTCCGCCGCATTGGGCTGTGCCTCTCTCTCCGGCCGCCCACTTGATGTGCCCTAAAAAATAGAAAATATATTTGTAATAACAGTTGCCGAAACAATCATTTTTACAGCACAATTTTATTAACATCCTGATCGTGGAAGGTACGTATGTCAAACTCTATACGATGACTGAACACAACTACATGGTGCTATAGGACGCGTGAACACATGCGGCTGCACCACAATGTTCTAGCTTTAATGACGTCTGTGAAAGAGCAAAAGGTTAACATGCACAGCTACATTAAGAAATACAAGGTAAAATGTGCGTTTGTAATTTAGGGAAGTGCACTCCAGAGGGACTTTGGCAAATCTAGTCACCGGTAGGGGAACCGTGATATTCTTCCCGGTGTAAAATGTTATTCCGCATATCAAGGCTTATAGCTATGTTGCGAATATATTTATTGTAGAATAAATTGGACTCCAACTTGTTCTTTATTTTTTACATGGAAAAGCGCCTTGGAAACCGTCCGTGCGCGCAAACCCTCCAGGAGAAGGCCGTACCTCTTCCGGCCCTAGTGGCTCTTTCATGGCATCGAAGGTTTGCTAAGGTTTAGGTTTCTTAAGGCCTGGAGCTACAGAAGGGTGGAAAACGCGAAAGTTTTCGCCGAGGATTCAGAACAATTGCGGCGAAGAAGATGGCATCCTGAAGGATCTTTTCAAAGCGGGCATTGATCTCGGTGAGAAGCTTCTCCGTCAGCTTGAAAAACCTAAAAAAGAAAAGGCAAGGAATAATGCTTTAGTGTGAGTATAACTTACACAGATATCATCATTTATTGAAAATTTCACGCATGGCGATTCCTTCTATGCGGTGCAATATGTAACTTGGTTTGAATTATGATGTTACTTCTTGCGTCAATGAGTGATGGACAAAGGTATGTTTTGTTATGAGCATGCCCTACGGAGAAAGTCCGTCGTGTCTTACAAACTCTTTACAAGGCCTGTGCGATTATTCGAAGTTGTTAAGCGGAAATGTGACCATCTAACAGACAAACGTTGTATTTTCGTGCTTGGGAATGTTCTAGGCCAGATAAAAGTTCAAGCCAGTGAAGCTATTGAACGACTTTCTTTTCATAGCATGAAAATTTCAGTCACAACTTTTTACATATAATACTAGCAAATAAATGTGCCTGTAGAAACCGCCCACCGTCATGCAGGACAACGGGTCATTTCTCTGCGATTTTGGAACACAATACTTTCTCCTTCGGTGATTTAACTCAGCAGGAAGCTTTGTTCGTGTGTTTTACATCTGAAACGCTTCCAGAATGTAGTAAGGTAACGCGCCAAGTCAGCAGCAAGGGAAATTCCGATGCCAAATATGAGCTCCCTTCCCCCGAGCAAGAACATGGCAACGCATTCAAATCTCTCTCTGTCTCTCTTTATATATATATATATATATATATATATATTTAATGAACAATTGGAGCAGGAAACGGTATGTGAACCATGGCCAATCTACGCGCGGGTATGTGCTGCGGACCTGCAACAGTCACCATCAGTGCCTGTCTGTGCGTCTTGCAAGGTTATCTCTGGCTTCGCGGTTTTTTGAAGAGACTGCTCTTCCTCGCCTCTCGCTTGGACAACTGATCGAATTAAACACCATTGGAATATATAAATATATATATATATATATATATATATATATGTGTGTGTGTGTGTGTGTGTGTGTGTGTGTGTGTATGTGTGTGTACTTCAGATTTTACAGGGACTTTTCAGAGTGCAGTACAAAACCACATTCAATATTTAAAACAGAGGGCCACAGAGAGTACCTCAGAAAAATATTCCGAATCTAGCTTATTAAAGACATTCTCAAAAGATTTTCTGACTTTCCCGAGCCTTACCGTGCTTCGAGTGCTAGAATTGCGTCATTACGGCAATGTAGCCGCTTGTGGCTACAGCTTTTCTGCTCGCCACCCTAGAAAAAAGCTACAATGCGAAGCTTGAATTGAAGGCGGATAGTTCTGCTGCAACGAGCAAATTACGCAGTGCCGTTCGGTGCTGTTACTAATTATAGGTTTCACAATGCTTTGAGACCCGAAGGAAAAAGTGAAACCGTTTATTGGAAGTGTTGCAGAGTCCCTTGAAGTGCTTTTTGCGGTGACGAACACTATATCTTCCTAAGTCCTTCAAAGCAAAAAGACAAGCTTGAACGCCTCTATGTTGGCACCGCTGTAGGTTTCTTTTAAAGCATTGATTGATCTGTCGAACCTGCACGTTTTGGCATTGATTTTAAAAATTAAAAGATTCATAAGATTACAAGGTGTTTCTGCCATTCATCAGCCACCAATTAAAGATTATCAAGCACACTGTCCCCAACAATTTGAATTAAGCTCGAGGTTAAGTGACAGTCTGAGGCTGGTGTATGTATGCTATGTGACAGTACTATCCCAGTACTGGCAAAGCTTTGCTTTCTCAGGACAGCTTTCTGGGAGGACGACGTTCGGCGTATTTCGAAAATTATGGTGGGCGTAACCCTGCAGCTGATATTAACATTCATACAATAACGAGGCGCTAATTAACAACTATTCGATATTCAACACACACGTAATGGCTTCTGGAAGCAGAAGCAGAACTTCTCATCAACTATCAATTTTTCGATATATAGTAACATCCACAGCCAGATATTTATATGCAGGATGTGCGAGATTTTCCATATATACTAACCGATACACTCCCCTCAATATTAGTAGATGTGGAGAATGGCTCTCAGTCCTCCTTATTAACAGAATACACGGCTTTAGACGATGCCAAACAGCGACACTTCCCTGACATGGGAAGCGTTGCTGTTTCCACTTTCCCTTTTACTCTTCCACTTCATTCTGTCTTTTTAATTTTAAGTAGGCTAACCAATGATCAAAAACGTCCTATAGCCCTTCTCATTGAAGCCATGTTTTTAAATGACGTCCCATACTGCACATATTCTCAGGAACTGCCAGCATTGACGGCGACACCTACCCTTGTGCACCTCCATTGCCACCTTTATTTACCGCTATGACCATTTCCGTATTTGGAATAGGGCAATTTACGCTATCATTGTACTGACGAACCGCTGAATAGTTTTGAGGCTCTTTGACCTTGTTTTCCCTTGCACCTAAACCCACGCATCCATCCATCCATCCATCCTTCCACATACGCACACATACATATATACATACACACGCATACATACATACATACGTACGTACATACATACATACATACATACATACATACATACATACATACATACATACATACATACATACATACATACATACATACATACATACATACATACATACATACATACATACATACATACATACATACATACATGCGTACTTACGTAGAAGGGGGCACCAAATGCGCGAACATAAGTATGACACCCAGACACACACACACTCACATACCCACAAAAAATCTGCAGACGGATTCTCAGACATTATCAGCAGACATAGACCACCCCAGACACAGGTCTCACTAAATTAAAGGTTTTCAATGTGTTAGCCGGCGACGCCACTCAGTACTGCAAAAAAAGACAGTTGCTTGATTCATCAGGAATCTGCGGTATCAAATGTGATTGCAAGTTAGTTCTCTTAGCTCATTTAGGTCCGAAAGCCTTCCTGGGGTCTCGTTGGTTCCATCTGTGAGTGATTGGATTTTCTAATAGAAAAAGGATTGTTTGTGCTCTCGATCAAGGTTACCTCGAAAGCCTTATTGGAGCAGCACCGTCTTCACGTGTTGGAAGCTGTGGTTTGTAAGTCGTAGGCGCCATGAAAATGGTAGATTTGGTTTCGATGCCACGTCTGACAAGGGACTGTTAAGCCGCATATCGAAATGCTGTTCCAGTTTGACCAATGCATTCTATGCTGCAGACGTGGCACCGAAGTCTGTACACTACGTTGCTCGAGTCATACTTAAAGTTTTCATTCATGTTATGCAAAAAGTCGGAACAGCTAGACTTTACCTTGTTCGTTGGCACAGCACAAGGAAAAATTTGACAGGGTGGTTTTCCAGAAGGCTGGGAACCCGATGCGTTGTCTGCTTAATGTGTCTTAGGCTTCACTATAAAAAGACACTGAAGTGAATTTGTCAAGCTCCCGGTTTTGCTTTCACTGGATAGACTGGCTCAAATTACCACTCTTTTCATCGTTGATCCGGTTGATAAGTCGGCAATTACTGTATAAAGCGGGAAAAAAGAAACACTACCATGCGCGGTTGGTGGCGGCCGCACCAATTATAGGCTGCGACGACAGAAGGAGATGCGACTTGATTTGACGATGTCCAAGGTAAGCATTCAAACAAGTTTTGGTTTGGGTTCAATAAAACAACATGCTTGACATACGACGGCATCCTTAGATGGGCATTCTCGATATCTCAGTAATCGTCGTACCACGATTCTGCCGTGTTGTCGGCTTTAAAATATCGAAGATAAGCATCCCACGACGGCTTGGAATCGTAGCAATCACTAGCCGAGGCCTATGCAGTGGATGAACGCCACTCGCGTCACCGCCGACGCTGAAATGCCATACGGTTTTCCCGCGTATTCGAAGCTTCCCTCACTAATGCTTGTATCGTAAAAAGCGTGTTCGCACCAGTCCAAGGGTCTGCTGATTCTGGCCTGTGCCCACTGCCCGCATGTAGCCGGTGCTTGGGTCAACAGCACGCCAACGAGAACTCGCTAGCGCGTCAGTGTCAGTCTTCGCGCGTTCTCCAAACTCGCTCGTGGAGCAGGGAACGTTACGGCCCGAAAATGGTGAACTCAGTATACAAAACATCGGCCGAAATCGAAAGCATCGACTAACAAAAAAAAAGAATGTACCCGCGGGGTTTCGAACTTGCAACATGCAAAATAACACGCCTAGCGCTCCAGACCATTCAAACTTGGGCCAGCGCTGCCGGCGTTGGTAATATAAGGTATATAATGTATACCCAGTTTACTTTTCTATTTAGTCCTGGCATTTCAAGCAGCCAAGGTAACTATTTGTTGTATAGCGCTCGTGCAGTAAGCGTCCCCTAAAATAGCACTATATCTCACGTCTAGCAATTGCATTTCTTAGATGGAAAAGCGTTCGCAGATGTGTGGTCGTGCTGCTGACCGCTGTGCATGTTCACCGAGCGCAAAAAATTGCTTCCCACTGGTTAGTTTTGTGTTGTACGGTAAAAGTTTCAGTTGATTTTATTTCCTTAGTACCTATATTCACTTCGCTGACTCTTCTCGCGCCTTAAAGGGGCCTAAGATTTTCCTACTAGCGTATCAGTCAGCGAAGCGTCGCTTGTGCACTTGTGCAGCGCTTGTGCGGAGCGACCCGGACTCGCAGATCTATAGAGGGTACAAACTAACAAAGTAAAAAAAGGCCCATTCTTCAATTCACAAATGGGCCCTGGCTTAGTTACAACTGAGCGACCGAATTGCGACGAACCATCGGTGGTGTGACTTTGTCAGAAGGTTGGCGAGACCTGCAGTAGTCCAGCCAATTGCCAGCTCATCTCCTCCTGACGTCACAAGAAAACTCCACGGAAAATGGGCGAGGGTGCAACGAGGAGGACATCGTTTTCGAATTGATTTTTCTACTAAATAAATTCGCGTAAGCGCGCTCAGAGTGGTCGAAACATGGCCTATGGCCTCCGGACTACAATCTGCGCTAGTAATCCCGCAATGTTCACAAATCACTTCAGTGTTCCTTTAATCCTTCATGTTTTTTTATCGCCGGTACACGACCCTAGGTTGTCTTTTGAAAATTGTGCGCAACCGATTGCTATGTTTTATTGGGTTAAAATACTTACTAATTATTAGGTTACACTGGGAGACATTGCTGAGTAGGCCACCACAAGGGGGAATAGAGAGGCGCTGCGAGTGCGTTTGCGGCCTGGCCCTGATAGAGCTTTACGGCGATCGCGGCTTCTGGCAAGCTCTATCGTGTCGTAAACGACATTTAAAGGGTAGTTCTGCTCCATAAGGATGGTTTTAAGGTATTCCGTATACATGTCAAAGTCGTGGCCGTTGGAGCAAATTTTGCGGTATCTGTTGGCTTGGAAAAACGGAATGCTGGTCTCACAGGGCTGGAGATGGCTGATTTGAAAACAGAAGTATCTCTGCTGGTACGCTGGATTTCTGTACAGTGTTGTGGAAAGGCCATTGTTGTGTACAGATACGATAACATCTTAGAAGTTAGCGACATGGTCAGATGTCTAATGGGTGAAACCAATGGAATGGTGAACTGCATCAAAATTCTCAATAAACTTTACGAGTCTTGCTTTTCCGGAGCTCCACAAAAGAAATATATCGTCTAACAAACTTCTGTAAAATTATGGTTTCAAAGGGCACTACTCCAGAAAGGGGATTTCTAACACAGCCACAAGAATGTTTGCATAGTTTCGGGGCCATTTTGGCTCCCATTGCTGTTCCATTGAGTTAAATGTAATGGCCTTTGAGAAACTCGAATTTATTGTGGTCCAATACGGGGCCGAGATGGCGGAAAGTGCATCTTCATTATTGTGAGGGCTTCTTGTTTTCGAATGCTGCAACAGTTGCCGCTATGCTGTCTTGGTGTAAGATATTTGCATAGAGGGAGCAAACATCCATGGTCACGGGAGTTATATTTATTTGCGACCTCTGCGTACAGATTATGATTGTCTTCATTAAGAAATGTAAATTATCAGAAATCCTCTCTTTTCCTTGAGTCGTAAGAATTGACTGCTCAAAAGAGTAGCGACACTGACACAGAGCACTGATGTGAA
>JABSTR010002955.1:0-79215 GCA_013339765.2 Haemaphysalis longicornis | reverse complement strand
TGCTTGATGAAATATACCTTTAGCAGTTCCTGGAATGCAAAGGTGGCTGAGTAACAGCATTGTGTAGAGCTAGTGAAAACAGCACATGTGTTCATGATAAAGTCATTGCTTTTGTCATATGATGACGTTGCCAGTATCCTTACAATAACTCGTGGCATAGCAATGTAGCTGCATTATGTTATTTCCAAAGAATATAATCATGCGCTTTGAAAGTACTGGTCTGCATGCTGTCCAGGTCATAACAGGCAACAATGCGATTAACAGGAAAATGAATATTTAGTGATAAAAATCAGCCAGGTTTCGTTTTTCCGCATCCTTCCAAACCGTAGGAGCCATTCTTTCATGTTGTGGACACTGTTCACTTGCACAAGTGTATAAAAAACAATTCGCATAATCAGAAGGATGACGACAAGACATTTTTACCCTCCTTTTGAAAGCTGTGGTAGTAGAAGTGGCAAGGAGCAGAAAGCTTCGCTTACTTTTTCGAGGAAGCTGTACCAGGGTGAACAAAGCAAGCTTGCAAAGGTTGCCTATAGGCTTACCTATGAAGCAGTTTATCCAAGCCCCTTAGAGCGTCAAAATGTGAAACTCGGGTTGAAAGTTTTTAACAGATGTGTGCCATCAGCTCTGTCACTTCAAGCACAGAAACTGCATTTGGCTGCACTGCTGGAAGCGTCCAGCTTTATTGATTTAATTGTCTGGAGATGGAAGATTGTGAATGTTAAGTCTCCAGAAAAGGACACAGAATGCGTGATGTTTGGCAGTAGCCTGATAAGGATATGTCTTGTTAGCAAGTTCACTACTTTGATCAGTTCATCAGCTGGTTGGACAGGTTGGGCCATAGAGGAACCAATTCTGGTTGTTTGACAAAGGCAAATTCCCCTTGCTCTCTTGCTAAGCAGGTATTTATTAATTGACGTGTCACGGTATTTTCGTGATCAGCTGGGCTTTCGTTATGTGTTTGGGGGAAGTTTCAAGCAGCTTCCCTTGAGGCCGGGTTCAGAAAGTACCGACAAATTTCTGGATCTAATTACAATGTGTCAGTCACCGAGGTATCCGTAGCGGAGACAAAGATTCTCTTGTAGAACTCTTTTATGCTGGAGGATATTCCGTTGTCATTGAAGCCAACGAAACAGAAGCTTGATGCCGAGATACTAATAACAAAGCAAGCAATCAATCTCACCCACAGTGACCCGAAGGTCTTACAAACTGTCGTACCTGCATTAGCATACGTTGGCAGCTATTGTGCGCATGCTGCAAATAAACGTTAGCCATGTGAGAATTGTCAGTCACAGCTCATGATCACTGACTGAGAACTGCAGCAAAAGAAGAAGGTGCTCATTGACACTAAGAACAGAGGAGGCTTGAAGTTTCCGCAGATTTTCGTTTTAAATGTACTTCACACAAAGACTGTCTTAAGGCACCTTCTAAGTAAGGGACATAAGCAGCGGTTTTATACCGAATCCAACCGGGGGATCGTTCGTTTCATCTTCATAAAGTTTCTACTAATTGACGGAGAGGAGTTGGGCATGTGCGCAAGCGGCCACCGTCCAGACACTGAACTAAAAAATTACCAGTGGCTTAGCTCGGATATGCCAGGATATACGTAGCGTGAGCTAAGGTTCAGCTCGTATTCTTAAGTTTCCTGGTTCTCTTGGATTAGCTGATTATCGTGCTTACTGCTGCCAAAACGATTTTCAATCCAATCCAATCCAGTCCACTCTAGTTTAATCCAGTCCGGTCCAGTTCAGTCCAGTCCAGTCACTGGTCCTCACGCATGCGCAGCACGGCTCTCCAGAAGCCAGGCGAAATGGCTATCAAGCAGCTTCTGTGCAGCGTCAGACTTGGCTACTGTGCAACCGAGGCGAACAGCTGGGCACGCTCCGGTGCCAGTGCTTCTACTGCGGCTATGACGTCACTCCTCTGAAATGCGCAGACCTGCGAATCATCATCATAAATATCATCATTATCACCAGCCTATCTACGCCCACTGCATGGCAAAGGCCTCTCCCATTAATCTCCCATTACCCTGGTTCTGCGATAGCTGCGACAAATTTATCCCCGCAAACTTCTTGATCTCATCTGCCCATCTAACTTACTGCCGCACCCTGCCACGCTTGCCTTCTCTAGGGATTCACTCTGTTACACTTAATGACCAACGGTTATCTTGCCTTCGCATTACATGTCCTGCCCACGTCCATTTCTTCTTAATTTCTACTAATATGTCATTAACACGCGTTTGTTTCCTTGACCCACTCCGCTCTCTTTCTGTCCCTTAATGTTACACCTATCATCTTCTGTTCCAGTGCGCCCTGAGTCATCCTCTATTTAAGTTGAACCCTCTTAGTGAGCCTACAAGTTTCTGCCCCGTAGGTGAGTGCCGGTAAGATGCAGCTGTCATACACTTTTTTATTTAGGGACAATGGTAGGCTGCCATTCATTTTCTGAGAATGCCTGCCCAATGCACTCCACCCCATTCTTATCCTTCTAATTACCTCTGCCTCATAGTTGGGATCCGGGTCACAACTTGGCTTAAGATTAGATTTCGCTTACCACTTCCACGGCTCGCCACCTATCTCAAACCTCTGTGCTGTCCCGAGGTTATTGATCGTTACTTTAGTTTTCTGCATATTGATATGCAGGCCCACGGTTTTACTTTGTTCGTCCAGTGCGGTAAGCATGCTTTGCAATTCCTCCGCCGAGTTACTTAACTAGCAACGTTATAAGCAAATCTCAGGTTACTGAGGTATTCTCCATTAACAATTTCTCCCACTTTTTCCGAATCCAATGTTCTGAATACTTCTTGTAAACATGATGTGAATAACATCGGAGAGATCGTGTCTCCTTGCCTGACGCCCTTCTTTATAGGTAGTGTACTACTCTCCTTGTGCAGACCGGCGATCGGCGAATGTGCAGAGCCAATTCTCTACACACCCGTACTCCAATTGGGTTGGATTTCCAATCCCATTTAATTCAATTTAATTCATTCAAATTCAATCCAAGCCAATATAATTCAATTCAATCCAATTCAATCCATTGCAATCCAAACCAATGCTCCTCGCACTTGCCCAGCATGGCCCTTCAAGGTCCACGCGAAACTGCTCAGCCTCGGCCAGTGCAGCTTACGCTACAAAACAATCTAAAATCGGCTAAAGCCGCTGCTGAAAAACTATGTTGCTTGGAGGAATGACATTAACATGAACGAAAAACCCTGCACAAAGCAAAGAAAGTTGCTAAAACTACAGTACACTTTCTAGTGGTCACTTTGATGAAAAATCTAGTGGACACTTCGGTCGGTAACGTCGTCAACTGCACGAGCTTTAAAGCCTGCGTCCAGTGTTTTCGCTTCAGTGGGCACGCCAACAAGTGTTCAACCATGCTGACCAAGCCTGTCCCCCTTTTTGTCAGGTTGGTTGTACTACTTGCTCTGTAAGAACTAGCAATCGATTCCTTGTTATACTGCCGTGCCCACGGACGTATATAGGCATTGTGTACGACTGTCTTCTCGCCTGTAAGCTATTGCTCTGTGGGGACGTCGAGACAAACCATGACCCAGCGATTGACGAAGTCCTGGAGAGCGTGGTCGAAGGAAAGCAGGCTGTTCTACTCTCCATTGGGGAGTTGAGAGCGCAGATGGCTGAATGTAATGTAGCGATTAACGCCCTAAGCGTGAAAGCGAACGAGCTGGACAAGTCTCAACCGAGCACGAGCTCGCCAAATAGTAGGGATAATTTCATACGTAACACGCTAGCTCTATTGAAATCATCTGTCGCCACTAATTCAGACAAGCTTACTGACCTAGAAGACCGTAGTTGTCACTATAATCTTGTGATATTCGGTTTACAAGGCTCAAAACGAAACGGAAGATGATCTGAAAACAAAAGTAATCGACGGTTTGTTCGATAAGAAGTTGGAAGGTAACTGCTCCTCTGTGGGTAGAGTTCACAGATTAGGACGCAATGGACAGAACCGCCGGTTTATTTTGTACCTGCGGGATTAGAACTAAGAGGTAGAAATACTTAAAAATGCGGCAAAGCTCAAAGGAATTGAAATCTTCATAAAAAATGATTTCTCTCGGCAAACCCTCCGAAGGCGAAATTCTTGCGCCGTGGCGAAAACTGCCGCGGGATAGCGCCAAGTTAAAAACGTACAACGGAAAAAAGTTGATCTTGTCAACGATAAACTTCACATCGATGACGGTGTTTTCGTTTGGGACGGCGTTGAAAACGCACGAGGGAAAATATGCTCCAAACCATCTCTTTCTGGCAATGCGTGAAAAACCAATAACACTTCACCGCAGACATTTTGCCTGCTGAACATCAACCGAAGAAGTATTGTGAACAAATCTATGGATTTGAAAGAATTTTGTGGTACTATGATCCTGATGTCGTAGTATTAACAGAAACATGGCTTCATGACGCCATATTAGATTGCGATGTTGTGCCCCCTCTGTACCGAATTTACAGGCGCGACGGGTCTTCCCGCGGCGGCGGCGTCGCAATTATAGTAAAAACTAACATAACGGCTATTTTTCTCGACCGAATAGATGATGATGAGAGCTTATGCCTTCGTATTAACTGCCAAGGAAAATCAATCGTCTTGATTGCTGCGTACCTTGCACCCTCCGCTGGCGATGAATACTTGACGACACTTTAAGATTACATAATCAGGCATTCCAAAAGTTGCATAATTTTATCAGGTGACTTCAACCTCCCAAGCATAAATTGGCCCAATCTGTCTTCACCTTCCCTCGCGGATCACATTATCTTCGACGTTACGCTTTCGTGCAATCTGAACCAAACAGTCAACATTCCAACACGATTGCAGGGAGGGTCTTCTTCTTTTTGGATCTTACTTTTTGCAGTGCAACCTTACCCGAAACACAAGTAAAAGTTGTAGATGGTTTATCTGACCACAAACAGGTGGTTTTTACGTGCCGCTTCCAAAGCCCAATATTAAATGCTCTGACAAAACACAAAATAGTTAAAGATGTTGGCAGGGCGAATGACGAAAGTGTAGTCGATTATTTAGAACTAGCACTGGAAAATTTCCCTGGAGATAACGTGAATTTTTTGGGAAACTTTCCAGTCTATCTGTCATTATGCGTCGGTAATTTCATACGGTTAAAACGAATCATCCGCGCCGCTCTAACCCCTGGAATAATTGACAAATAAGTCATTTAATACAGAAAATCAAAAAGTACAAAAAACGCAGAGTTAATGGTTCGCTTATGCAAAGCTAAAATCCCGCGCTTACCAAAAACATCCGCACAAACAAACAATTTTTCTTTTCCACGACGCTCACCCAGTTCATCAAGACATATCGATCAAATTTTTGGCGTCACTTAAACACAAAAGATAGCCACCGCGTAAACGGTATTAAAATTGGCGAAGAAATCGTCAGCGATAACAGCAGATTTCAAATGAATTTAATCGCTTCTTCCAGTCCGTTTCCTCTGACCCTGATCGGCGACACAGCATTGACCAGATATCTCATTCTACCGACGTGAATCTGAATTTTAATGGTAACAAGGGAATCGTTTCCATGCTTCTCAATCTAAAGCTAAAGTCATCACCATGGCCAGATAATATTCCCAATTGTTTTGAGAGTTACGCAGAATCACTTGCTTAATTTCTGGTAATCACCTTCCGCACTTACATTTCGGGGTTGTACCATCTGTGTGGCGAATTGCACGTGTCGTCCCAGTCTTTAAAAAGGGTGATGGCGTCGTTCATACAAATTACCTCCCTCTTTCACTTATCAGCTCATGCTGCAAAATCATGGAGCACATTATTTCGAACTACTTGACTGATTTCTTGAAGCAGCGCAATATTTTAACTCCATTTCAGCAGGGCCTCCGTAAAGGTCTTTCAACAACTACACAGCTCGTTAGTATCGTACACACATTCTCATCAATTATCGATAAGTCAGGTCAAATTGATGTCATTTTCCAGGATTTAAGCAATGCATTCGAACAGGATTCACATTCAGGCCTTCTATTTAAACTAAATCAGTTCCAAATTCTGCATGAACTAATTAATTGGATTGCTTCGTATATTGAAATGCGCAAGCAATGTGTTGATATAAGTGGTAATATTTAAGAAAACGTCCCAGTAAACTGATGAGCACCTGAAGGAAGCTTCCTTGGTCGATTATTATTTTTTTATATGTCAATGACATAACTACATGTGCCGACGAAGGCATTGGTATTCGCCTATTCGCCGACGATTCTCTTTTATATTCAGCTGTAAATTCTAGCAATCGTCAAACTACTCTAACAGCCTAAATGCCATAACTAACTGGTTCGACACCTGGGACATGAAGCTCAATCACAGTAAGACGGTAATGATGCGGATAACTAATAAAAGTGTCCTATTTTATACCGGTACTTCTTAGAGGCGTTCAAATATCAAGCTAGCAGCTTCAAGTACCTCGGCGTCACATTTACTTGTAACCTTACGTGGTCAACACACATAGATACCATTTGCGCTTCAGCACGACGTAAACTCGGTCGTTTGAGGCACAAAATTAAGCATTCACCATCTCATGTCAAAGTTCTTGCTTTCAATACACTCGTACGACCCTTTCTAGAATACGCAGCTATTGTTTGGGATCCTCACACTAAAAATAACATAAAAAAACTCGAGCGGATTCAGAGGCTTTCTGTACGTTTCTTTTATGACTGTTGCCATCGTAATGATTCTCCAACTAATTTAATGAAAATAAAAAACATAATGACACTGCAAGCTCGCCAGAAATTAGCTAGACCTAAGTTTCCTACCAACTCTGGAGCCGCAAATGTCTACTTGATCCTTTATTGTACTAGCAGCGTCTTTCATCCTTGCCAACCAAGAACTATCACCCTCTAAAAATCACTCCGATTTTTGCTCGCCCAAACAACTTCAAACACTTTTTTTTCCTCGTACTATTAGTGACTGGAATGCGCTGCCTCCCGAAATGCTTATGTCAAGAAATGTACGTTCCTTTCTTGGATGGTTAGAAGGTTAATTTTTTTACTAGATTTGTATAATGATCCTTTACCCCAACCCCCCCCCCCCTTTTTCTTTTTTTCTCTGACCGGTTTAATCACACTTGCATTTTTCGGTGTGTTTTTTTCTCTCGCCTCCGCATTTTTGTGCAATGCACTTCTGTATATTTACCCTTGATGTCTGGTTTGCTGTTTATGTAACTGTTTGTGTGCACCTCCGCACCTGATTGGGCCACCAATGCCCAGCAGTATTGAATACATAAATCAAATAAACATTTTTGAACGTCTGGGGCGTTCTGCACAGAACACTGCATGAAGAGTTTCGGTTGGGCCCACGTGACATTCGGTACCGCCCAAACAAAAACGAGGAGGGCGTACCGTACCATCTGCTGATTCGTCTGGCTCCTTACATGATTAGTAGGCCGCGCATGGCATGGATGTACGGTGAAATGGATGCTCGGTCGGCGCGGTAGTTTTCAAAAGCAGAGCTGTTTAAGCTTGAGCTTGGTCCGTTGGCGTTCGCAAAAAAATAAGGCCCGGCACGACCTTCGCGCAGCAGCTTTAGCAAAAAAAACAATTAGTGCATGTGGGCGTGCGCCTCGTGAGGAGCGCGTGGCATCGTCAAGGCTTGTGTGTGCCGCGAGAAGCTCCCGCGTATGCGTGGCGCGCGGGTCACTACAGGGCTCCCCCTCATAGATCCGGGGGCGTTGTGTTGCCTACGGGACGTTTTTGATCGTTTGAGCTTCGAAATTCCGGGACAGTGTCGTTGCGACGTGAAAGCCTGGGTCAGAGGGGTTAGACGTACGCGGGCTTTACTAGCTCGGCGGCGACGAGGTCTTGGCAATTTTGGGTTGCCGCTCGCCTTTCGAGGAAAGTGCGCAGACTTGCTCTTTATGCTCCCTCTCTCCTGGGATGTGCTGTCGGTGTGGTAATATGCTAGGTCGACACCCAGCTCTTCTATTTCTGCAGCTTTGAGCCACGAGAGCAAGCTACGTTTTTTTTTGTGTGTGTGTGTGTGTTTTTTTATGTTTGATGGCTCAAAATCCTCGATTTTGCGCCCTAATTGTTGACACTTGTCGATCCATCAACTGCACTGAAATATTTTTCTAACAACAACGCCAGCCGGAAGATCCGGATGGCGGTATCATATTATCACATTTCCTGTGTAATTATGTGCTGAATTTCATGGTTATGTCATTGTTCGGCAAGACAAAATCTCTATATTATACGTACATGTTTACATATACGTACACGTTCATGTATGCACGTGGTGGCGGTGTGTGTATATGTGTCTTTGCATTTTCGTTGGCATTTTTGCGCCACCTGTGGGAGTATACGCTGGTTGTGTTATGTATCGAGTTAATTATTTGGATCGAAGGAGGATTTCATCTGCCGAGCAGTACTGACTACTGACGGTTGCAATGTATGTGAAATATTATTAACTTCTATTAAAGGTTTTCCAATTAGTGAGATCGGGGCAACACCTGCATATATTGCTCGTTTTTTCACGCCAAATGTTTTTAGACTTTTCCTTAACCATTTTCCTGTGAACTAATATGGCTGCATCGACTTAGACTGTGTTCATACTCCCCATATTTACGGTGTTTTTCTTTTTTATTCCAGACTTCTAATTTCACAGTCAACGTGACACTTAATGGAACATTTGTTTGGACTGGTTTTAACTCCGAAGCTCAGTACTTTCCAGTGCAACTAGTTCATCTAGCAACGTCATCTGGTCAATTTCTAAAAAATAGTAACTACAATATAACTTTCCAAGCAAAAGGTATATACACGCAAACAACCAAATGTTATAACCCACGTCACAGTTTGTGGTTCCCAAGAGTTTAGGAGAGTTGTGTTTGTACGTGGTCCAGCAAATAGTGAATGATTATAATAAAAGTGACCTTATATTGCACTGCTCAACTTTCATAAAAATGTATGCTACTATCATTGGTTAAAATAGGTACACTGACCCAAACCACTAATTTCCCCCAAAACACAAGAAAGTGGCATTTTGTGCTAAATAAGATATCGGAAAGCGTTAAGCCAAACCCATATTCCTAATTCGAGTGTGCTTTTGCTTTGACGTCATGTAACCAACATGGCAGCCTCCTTGTTAGTTTTCCGTATGACAGCTCGAATTGTCAGACGGGATGAATTAATTATTTAGGATATCAATAAATACATAATCAGGAAAAAGAACTAATAATTATCTACTTCCTTTTTAATTACTTGTGTACGACCGCAAGCTTCCCCTAGCTGACATGTAAAACATATCACATAATAGCATTGAAAGCGTTGCATTTGGGTCCCGTGACACACTTTCGCTGTTTTTTCAAATTCTCTTTGGGTGGATTCGACTCACTTGAAAAAAGCTTCTGTCATGTCTAGCGCCTCGAATACTTAAGGATAAGGAGTGGATGGCTCACTCACTACTTCGCGATTTTGTTAATATTTGTGTACTACCTCTTTTCTAAGATTAACGGTGGTTAGTAGTTGATGCAGTTCAAGCAGTAATATTAACTTGATTGGGGTATTTCTTTAAAAATGCAGCACCAGTGATTTAATGCACTGCATTTTCTTAGCACGCATTGTACGTTTTGTAATATTTTTTTCTTTATGAGCATACAGAGGAAATTATTCTTTCATCGGGGTCAGTGTGACGTTGGCCACGTTCTCCATTCTTCTTGGTGACACGTTAAGCTGTTAGGAGCAACCTTAGCATATGGATGTGGGGGTTGTGTACGTAAATGGTGTCAATGACTGATTTCGCAGCTGATGTGCGAGCTTCAGAGACGGCATGTATGAACTCAGGGAGGCCCGGTCGGGCACATTGTTTCGAAAGCAGGATTGAAATCATTTCCAATTTAATATGGTATACCAATGTTTCGAGCGAAGCATTTTACTGTTGAGATGAAGGAAGATAGGAAAATTGTCGCTACCCCAAGTGGAGTCCTGAGTGTGCCATTTTCTGATAATAGCGGTTGTAGTTATTGTGAGGTCCGGGGTGGTGTTCCCCTTAGAACTGTGAAGCCCAACTCTGGTCGGTACAAATGGTTCATTTCTTAGATGAAGGGAGCTGAATTCGACAATACAGGAAGATCAACGATTACCAGAAGACATTGCACCGTGAAAACTGGTAAACTCTTTGCCATCAACTCGGACAAGAGAGGCCTTTCTTACGTATTAGGCATATTTTGTGGCCTTTGCAGTAAAGCAAAGACCAAGCTTCCTCAGATGGATGGGTGTCACACCATTACTAATACTTGTGAAGTGATCGATGAAGTGAAACTCCTTGGAATATCAGGCGCTCTACAAAGCATTCAGAACAACTACAAACAAAGAAATTCAGAGTCGTAACAGACCCCTACGTGGCACGTGGCACTCCGGGAGCTTAACAAAGCCTTCACGCAAAATTTTACTGGCAATTCTATACTAAAATCAGTTCAAGAACTCAGTTTTAAAGGAAACAATGCCCAATGCCCAAGTAATCAAAGAAAGCAATAGAGTTGCAGGGAGCCCCTCCATGATTAACAGTGCACTTGAAGTTTATTAAAGGCAGTTCGCGCACCCTTGAAAGGGTCCCAAATTTTGCTGTAAAAATGGTTTGTACACAGTTGTATAGTGGCTGACTGACTCCCACACTCTTTATAAGTGTTCGTACACGCCACTGTACCCACGTAAACCATCCTGGAAGTTCTCCACATATCAACCACCAGTGCCTGTCTAAACACTCAAACTGTGCCTGCTGCTAACCGGAACAGGAACTCCAAACGATTACTACAACATGTAATCATTATTTGTAATATGTGTCTTTACATTTTCCCATTTACTTTTTTCTCTAACCCAAACCAGCGCATCAGGCCTCTTCCTAAATAAAGGTCATTCATTCGTTCATTCATTTTATAGGGAATGTAGTTTTTTTCGACAAACAAACAATTATGATGTACCGTAGTGATAAACCAAAACAAGAAATATTGCCGTACTATTAATCGTTCCTATAACCGAGAAAATTTTTGAGAAGAGCTAGGGCCTATCGAGAGAGTGTTCTACCGTGTGAATTAAGGAAGAGGCTATCCCCTGGGAGCGGCAAAACAGATCACTGATTTGCTGGTAGTTACCGCTACTGTTAATAAAATCGCCAATCAATTTTCCCTCAGACCTATTAGTGGTATTAGCTGTCACAAATTCGGACTTGTGCTTTGACTTTTGATTCCTTGGCCACGTGGGTATTCCTAATGGGTTCCAATTCCATTTGATGTTGAATTTCCTTGTAGAAAATGTCTCACACAATACTACCATATTTAAAATGCTATTTTCTACCACAAAACGCGCTGGAAACCGCGATTAGCGTCATTCACGCAGATTCCTTTCAAGGAACGCAGATATACGTTCATTACTAATCGAACGTACGCTCCCTTCGACAACTGTGGAAGCACAAACGAGAGTTATACATTGTAATATATTGCGACGTAGCAAGAATGAAGATAAAATAGTCTGGGTCAGTGAAGGGATTGAAGGTCATTTATTCAGGCGAGCTTGTGCCTTCAACAACTCAGCGAAGCAGTCCCTTGCTCCCGCACACCACGCGCTAAACTGGCATTCTTACTCACCCAGCTCGCCAAGATCCCCCTGTTTAGTGCCGCCCAACCACTGAAAAAATATAAATAAACGTTTTCACACCCTCGCTTCCTCCTCCCACCTCGCTTCGCGTGCTTTTACGCACAAAATCCCGAGAGACTCCTCGTCGTCGTCAGCCCGACAGCAAAAGCTGGAGATAGGTGGCTGGAGGCGTTTCCTTCGTCATCTCGTCTTCAAAATTCTTGCGTAGAAGAGTGGAGAAACAGCGCCCATAGCACTCACTGAACGGCCTCTTCCCTGGCGGCTGACCGTAAAGTACCTGAGGCTGCTCATTGACTGCCAGCTCACGAGGCTGCCAGCTGTCGAGGCCCTCCGGACGCGCAGCGCACGGGCGCTCCATGGGGTGCGGGAGCTTCTCGCAACAGACAATGGCTGCTCACACCAAGTTTTGCAGCGCGTGTTCCACGGCATGGCCTCCGCAGCTGTGCTTTACACGCTTCCACTCGCCTTCGTGGGAACTCGACGCTACAGGAGCTGGAGATCGACTAGCGCCGCGCCATCCGAGTCTGCCTGGGCCTCCCCTCCACGTCCACGATGGCGGGCACTTACACCGAGGCGGGCACCAGGCCCATCGAGATGCGGGCCTTGCAGAAGGGTCTTCGGAACATCCAGCGCCTGCTGACCGACCGCACGAGACGGGGCTGGGCTCCTGCAGAAGTTCCGTAGCCAGCCCGAGTCGAACGTGGGAGCACCGCTCACTATCTTCGAGGAGGGCATTGAGATGCCGATCCAACCCCACGTGTAGCCGCCACCACCAGACAGCGGGGAGGCCCTGCAAATCACCACCACCCTCCGCGGGGTCCGCAACAAGCCGAACACACCGCCCAAGGCCATCCGCCACGAGGCGGCCGCCCTGCTGCAGGAGTAGCGGAGCACGCTATCTGCATCTCTTAGAGGTCGGCTCCCTCAAGCACAGTACGTGCGACGGAGCGGCTGTGTGCGTGTGGCCTGAGGTGGGAGCCAGCCGTAGCTGCCACCTGCCCTTCCCCACTTCCTCCACACGGGCGGAGCTGGCAGCGCTGCACCTAGCCGCCGACCTCTCCCGCCCCCCCCCCCCCAGAGGGGGCCCCAGAACCACCCCAGAGCAATCATTCTCGCGGACTCCACGACTGCCCTGCTGTGCTGCACGCTGCCGACCAGCCCACCACCAGCAGCGGCTACCCGTAGCACTCTCTTGCACCCTAGCTGTGCACTGAGGCCTCCCGAGACTGCGACCTGCAGCTTAACTGGCTGCCGGGCCACAGTGGCATCCGGGGCAACGAGGACGCCGACGCCCGAGCCAGGGTGCCTCCCAGGAGGGCCCCCAGTTTCCCAAGACGTCACTGCCTTCGACGAGTCCCGCACCGCCTTGGCCCGCATGGTGCAGACGGTGCACCCCGACCCTCGGGTTGTGAGCGGCCTTGCGCCCCGACCGTTGCCCGCACGTATCAGCAGGGACGCCCGCTGCGGCTTCTCCGCATTCGGCTCGACTGGTGCAATGTAGCGGAGCGCCTGCACCGACACGGGGGCAAGGACTCCTCTACATGTGTGGACTGTTTGGAACCAGAGACGCTGGAGCACCTCCTCTGCTTCTGCCCCCCCTCCCCACGCGGGGCCGAGAGCAGAGCTCCACCGAGCGTTCCAGCGTCGAGAACTTCTGAGCGCCGGCATTGAGTTCCTTCTGTTCCCGAACGGGCCTGCGCCAACCCAACGGGAACGCTTCGCCCATCTGCTCCATTACCTGGAGACGACAGGCCTCACGCAGTGCCTGTAGCCTGGAGTGCAGTTACTCACTGGTGTGCCCGGACTGACAGCTTTCGACAGCGGGGTCCCAAAAACCGTCTAACAGCCCTTTTGTCAACAGGTGTGGGAAACTTGGAACGACCTGCAATTTTATCGGGATCTGTACGAACTCCATCACGGCTGACGACGTGACCAAGAAAGCGGAGTTCCTTGAATCCGAAATGTAATTTTTCTCTCTTCAGTGTTAGGTCGGCGAATTGTATAGCCGGTAGTGCTGCGGACAACCGCTTGACATGCTCGTCCAACGTCAGCGAAAATATAACCACATCAACCTGATCAAACAAACATCTCTGCCGTTTTAGCCCGTACAAAACTGTATCCCTCATCCTTTGAAATGCTGCTAGGGTAGAGCACAATCCGTAAGGAAGAACCTTCAATTCGTACAAACCGCCTTGTGTGATAAAGGCTGTTTTTTTTTTTTGTGATGCCGCTCATTCACTTCTATTTGCCTATATACAATTTTTAGATCCATTGATAATAAAAGCGCGCATGGCACAGTCTGCCGAGGGAGTCATAGATCCTTGGCGAAGAGTAGACAACTTTCTTAGTTATACTTGTTTCTTTCTTAGTACCTTGCTCCCGCGACTGGCGTACTTGCTTTCCCAGCTCACTGCACGTGCTCACGCGCACAACTGCCCGTCCTCGTCGTCGTCGTCGTCACTCAGTCAGCACGTGCTGAAGAAAGATTGCTGGAGGCGTTTCTTTTGTCTTCGTCTTCTTCAAACTTCTTGTATAGAGCAGGGGAATACGTGACAATACGTAGGTAAATATGTTCGCATAATTTTCTTTATTGCAATTTTATGGAGTTTGTATACACAGTCAACTCCCGTTAAGACAAACTCGACGGGACCATGCCGGTTTGTTCGTCTTATCAGAAGTTCCTCTTATCAGAAACGCTCCCAAGAAAAGAAATGGAAACATGCCTATGGACATGTAAATATCTCACTTCAAGACTGTGAATGAAATAGATTTACAATGAAGGAAGAAGACAAAAAATTATTCGTTTGAATGCTCTACTTGATAGAAGACTGCCTGCAAGTGCTCTTGCCTGGTTTTACCCAGTCCCAGCGCAAACGCAGAGCCCACACCGGCAAACTCTAGCAATAACGCAGCCGAAACACAGAGGGAACTGCTCGCTTTGTCGGCCGTGACGCGGTGGGATCCGCGACAAGAACCAACGTTAACTCACATGCTGCCGCTGAGAAATGGCAGCGGTAAAGAAAGAGAGCTGCTACGTTCGCGAACAGAAAGTCTCCGTCGTCACTTTTTTTTTATTTTTTATCCTTCTATTAGAAAAAAACGCCACCAGGGGGCTGCGCAGCCCACACCCGCTTTACATGGGCTACTGCATTGCACCTCCCTGGCGTTGTACCTCCCAGCATCACCGCTCTGTAATTAGTACCATCGTGTTCGCTAAGTCATCAGCTTCACCCTGATACCCGCCACAAAAGCCTTGGACCATTTCTCACCTCGCCGGACCAACCTGAAGTTTCAAGCAGTGATCCTCTCTGCTAACCCTAACGTTCCAAACAACACGGCTGAGATGCAATCGTGCACGCCTTCGGGCGCACGGCCTTCCTCACTACCTGCGCTGTATCTGGAAGTCGACATGCAAGATTCGCCCCAAGCCCCACCTACCTACGACCCGGACAGCGGCCGCACGCTCCCGGCCTATGACCCCTGGTGTCAGACCTTACGATCGCGCCACAACCAGCGCATCACTGGAGCATCTCCTGAGCAACTGCTCGCCATAATTACGTTCTCCGGTCCGCCCATCATTGAAGCCCTCATCCTCGGCACCTCGGACAAAGCAGCACTCACGTTTGACGGTCCTCACGTGCCATTTTACGTCAAAGCGTACGGCACCCTGATACGCTGTCGCCCCTGCCGGAATACCTATCAATGCTGTGCGAAGTGCGGCGGCCCCGGACACCGACCCGATATCTGTCCCAACCCTCAGCCCAACCTGTGCTCCCGGTGTCATACCCCTAACCCAGCTCCTGACCACCCCTGCCAACCTCAGTGCCAGCTGTGCGGACTCCCCCACCTGACGGCAAGACGAGAATGTCGGCGCAAGCTCAAGCCCGCACCACTGTCCACGCGCACCCGCCTCCAAAGGTAAGCACAAGAAACACGGCAACCAACCCTCTCCACACTACGAATATCGTCCGGTCCACCCTCCACTCCCTCCCAGGTGAGCCGGTCAGCACTAGCCGCCCACATCCCGCCCGATGACCCTTTCCCCCCCTTGCCAACCCCTCAACCCACGAAGTTAGCTCCTGAACTTTCCTGCGTAGCGACTCTTGCACAAGAAAATGCACAACTAAAAGTACAACTAGCCGAAAACGCAACGCCAACCAAATTGCTACCCTCCAGAAAAAGCTCTCTGAGCTTAAGACTTCTCCCACAATCACCCACTCCCTTCGTCCCACCCACACCACCAGCAAATCCACCAATGCCCGACAATTCCGCACTGACACCCATTTTCTCTGCCCTGGATGACCTAAAGCGACTTTTTCAAACCAATTTCACGGCCCTATGGAAGAAGTCACCTCGCTCTCGGGCCGCATCAAGGTTGTAGAAGACCGCAACGCTGAAACAGTAAAAAGCAAAAAGCACCGCCCGCCCAGTTTTACCCCTGAACTCCCTACACCCCCTCCACTTGACAAAGCCATTGAAGAAGGCTCGGACTTATTATAATGCCTAAATGTACCACCTACGCGTCCCTTTACATTTTCATTGGAATTCCCAGGTAGCACAGGACTGTTCGGCCTAACTCAAGCCGGTCTACTTTGGCTGGTGATTTTCTGCCCGGGCCTTTCTCCGGTAACCATGTTCGGCCCGTGTCCAAATGTGGGCCTTTTGGTCGTATACAGCCGTACTCCCATTACTGTCCAACGGGCAGTGTCCGTCGGACAGTCGACTGGCTAAATTGCCGCTCCTTTCAGCGCAAAAATCATCCCTCCACCAGCTTACCCCCCCTACCAGCAGTACTCGCCTTACAAGTAGAATTCACCAATCCCTCCCTCCGAGACTACCCCACATTTCAAAATCCCATACTCGCCGCGGACCACCACGTTCGTGCACATACCTAACCAGCGTAACATCATCCGTTGAGCACTGCAATTGACTGCATACTAGTAGAACCCTTACCTACCAGAAAGAAGGAAACAAGTGTTTTTATCCTCAACGTCTATTCCCCTCCCTCTTGTAGCCTCCAGGAACTTCCTATACTCCTCCGGAGTGTCATTAAAATTGCTAAGCACCGCCGATTAGTAGTCCTTGCCGACTTTAATGCACCGCAGACTGCATAGGGTTATTCGCGCAGTGCGAAATCAGGAGCTACCCTCTGGAATGCAGCACACCGTCACGGCTTTACTCTTTGCAACATTCCCCTCATCCCGACCCGCCTCTGCTTCAGCGTCACCCGGGATACCACCCCCGACCTAACTTTTGTTCGTAATGTCTCCCAATACACATGGCAATGCCTCCCCCATACTCTCGGAAGTGGAGGAGGGTTGCAAGCTGGGCTAGTTGGAAGGATATTCTTGGACATTCTTCGTCTTTGTCTGAGTCCAGCGGCTGTCCTTGTGTTGCACGTCCTTTGTCTTTATCTGAGTTCTCGGACGTGATCACTAGAACCACTAAATCAGCTGCGCTTAAGAGTAACGACATTGAAGCACGGCGGCAGCCATTTTGGTGCCTGACGCCAGAGTGGCCAGCTTTATGCGCCTTTTGCGGCTGACATTGACGGGTGGTATTGGTGCGGGCGCCACTTGGTAACAATGACAGCTGTGTTTACTTTTCGAGGCTTTAGAGACAGCACGCCGGTGCGATAGGGTCAGGCTGGGTTACGCTAGCGTAGCTTGTGTTGTGGCTGTAGGTTACGCTGAGCCACTAATTAAACTGCGCTTTTTAAGTGGCTGTAGGATACGCTCGGTCACTGTCGTTCTTTCCCAGCGGGAAGCGATGCTGCCATTTTCTACCTTCCCGCCGGTTGAAACAGCTTAGTACAGAGCACTACGGCATCGCTACTCTGTCTGGGAGCTTGCAAACTCACTCTCAAGGTGTCATACAGCCGCACTGCGTTCCGAAAATCACGACTTATCGAAGAGCGCGCGCGCGGCAACACAGAGGCACCAAAATACCAGCGCCCATGGGTCTCCCCGGGGTACACAGATGTCACGTGACGCGGTTCGACCAATGCCTGCTGTCGGCGGCATAGAACAATGACAGAAAAGAGTGCCGATACTCTGAGGGCCGATACTCTAGTGAACACACCAACGTCCACCTCACCATTTCTGGCATTACCAAGACCCAACAAGGCGCCGCCCGCCTCAAAGATTCGAAAGCCTTCCCGGATACTTTAAAAGCTACTCCACCCGCAGATTCGGACCTCGATGAATGGACGACCACCATTGAACGTGCTCTTCAAAAAAACACGAATCCCGCTCACGACCGAGTACCCCGATGTAGATCCGCACCTAGATCACATTTGGACAGCCAGGCACAGCGTGGTAACACGCTGGAAACGTAACAAAACAAACCGGCGCCTCAAGATACGCATAGCTCACCTCGCAAAGCAAGCGAACACAGACAGCACAGGACTGTTCGGCCCTTACTCAAGCCGGTGTACTTTGGACGGTGATTTTCTGCCCGGCCTTTCTCCGGCAACCATGTTCGGCCCGTGTCCAAATGTAGGCCTTTTGGCCGTATACGGCCGTACTCCCATCACTGTCCAACGGCCAGTGTCCGTCGGCCAGTCGACCGGCTTACGAACAGCGTTGTCCTGTTGTCTTTCTCTCCTAGTGTCCCCGTTTTTTACGCTGTTTCGTCAAGATGATACATAACCAGTACCAACTCGCCCAAATGTTGATCCTTCTACGTTCTACGGCCAGATTCCAGCCGTAGGGCTCCGGCCATCCCAAAGCCACCCGTGTGCGGCCGAAGTACGGCCACCGGAGGATGGCCGAGATGCGGTCGTAGGACTCCAGCCGGACTAAAGCTGCCGGAAATTCGGCCGTGCTACGGGCATTGTAGTTCAGCCACAGTAGGTTAACTGTACTGAGGCCGATGGACGACCACTGCATGCAGCGCAAGCAGATGACTCAATCGCGCTGTCTAGCAGCACCAACCCACCATTTCGGGTCCACTGCACCCACATCTAAGTGAACCTGCGCCCATCCACCAGCTGTCCAGCCTTCAGCGCAGCCTGGCTTAATCATCAGCGCCAGTTTACACCAAAATTAATTTATTCAACAGTGCTCACAAATGGTCGTTCCTTTATTTGCTGTGCCTCTTTTACTGTCGAATGCAGCAAATATTCATTTCTTTTCAGCGCTGGAATAGATGTATTTCCCAGGTCCTGGTATCTTCTGTGGGGCCCTTACCTGCAATAAACAAGGAAGGAGGGGGGGAGGAAGGCGCATCCTTTAGTGGGTTGAATTTCACAAAGTTGAAAGTGCCGCTTTAAGGCAGTTTCTGTTAAGACAATACTTTCATGCTCTGACTAAATCAGCTATTTCTACAACAGCTGCTTGACCAGTTTTTTTGTATATACAACCGGTGCGAATGTCTTTACGAAGCGGTACTCCCCAAAATACTCAGCAGCATTCAATATAATTTACTTCACACAAAAAGTATGTCCAGTATTTGCCCATTTTTCTTGCAAGGAAATCTACTCTATCTACTCGATCAACTTTTCTGATGATCTTTCACAGGGCTGATCCTAGAAGAGATCAAAGAAGTACTTTCAGTTTCAATAAATTTTTATGTTCTTTCCGTGAGTTACGTGCACACTCCTTAATAGTTCAAAAGAACTTAATTTTTCTCTAAAGTCGTACTACGTTAAGAAAATTCTAGACGTATTGCGAATGACGCCTTCTTCAGATGGCTGCAGTTGTATCCCTCTGTGTTCACGCAAGGAAAGGCATAAGACAAGAGTTTCAAATTTTCTTTCAAACAAATAACTTAGAAATTGTAGTATTCATGCAGCAAACCTTGTATACTGCGACGAATAAAGCAATAAATATTTCATTGGTCAAGTTTGAATGCGTAGGGTTCTCAACCCGTCGGAGGCGAACTTGCGGCTCCGCAAGTTTATTTATTTATTTATTTATTTCATTATTTATTTATTTATTATTTATTTTTATTTATTTATTTATTTATTTATTTATTTATTTATTTGATACCTGCTTGCCCTTGCATGCATTACAGCAGGGAGATACATGACACTAAGCATCAAATATGAGACCAAATAACAAAACAATTCTACAAAGCGCGGAGAAAATCGTCATTATAAACAGCGATAAAATCATACGTGGAAGATAATTACACTCTCATCTTGATCTAAAATAAAATTAATCGCACAAGGCGTCAGTCACCTTAAAGGATGGTTAATAATTTGCTTCAAGCTACCGATCCCACTTTGGGATATGTTCAATGGCGCTGGGATATACTTCTCCCCTTCTATTCCAGTTTTCGAATGATAGATATTACGAAAAAATTTCAACCTCAGGTTTCGTCTATGATCTTTCCCGTCTTACCATTTAAGTTTACTTTTACTTTCCCTCATCCTAAGTTGACAGTGCCAATACCTAATACGAATCGCACTGACCTATTCTGTTTGTTTTCGAGCGTATCAACCAGCTCTTTGCTGTAGGGATCCCAGAAAACACATGCGTACTCCTACATTGAGCGCACCTGAGTGAAATACGGTTGTTCTTTTAATTTAGGTGGAGGTTCGCTGAAATTTTATCTCGGAAAGCCAAAAACACGTGCAGCCGTAACTTTTATGTTGTGAACGTGCCTATTTCTCTAACAACTCGTTAAATAAACTCCTCGTTATTTATATTCCCAGGCCGTTCTTAAAGCAGTGTTTTTACTGTATACGCATTCAATTGGAATGAAGGTTTTTTTGTGAAGTTGACGTTAACACACTTTTTAAGATTCAACGACTTTTCTGAATCAGAACACCAGGATGTTATTATTTGAATCATGCTGCAAGTATTCGGAATCACGATCATTCGCTATAGTCCTGTTTATTGCACAGTCAGTCGCGAACATTTTTAACAAAGATTTGAGGCCGCACAAACAAAAGAGGGCCCGCAACTGAGCCTTGGAGAATTCCTGAGGTCGCGGGAACATATCCGGATGAACAACCATTGAGAGCGACCAACTGCTGTCTTAGAGAGATATACTCGGCTATCCATGCAATAACCGATTCATTCAGTATATTGCCCGCAATGTACTGCCAAGAAGGTGATATGAAACACCGTCAAATGCTTTTTTGCCGCACAATAAAATAATCAGCTACTTTAAGCTTATCTATTGCTAGAGCCAAATCGTGCGTGAACTCAACAAGCTGCGTTGAGCAAGAAAAACCCGACGAAATCCGTGTTTGCTAGGATGTTGGTGATTATGTTTAACCAAATGAGTCATATCCCAAGTGTAGCTAATCTCAATTTCAAACACCGCAACTAAATTAACATCCAGGCTTCGTCATTCACAAGGCTCTGTTGTTATGGCAAATTCAAAATACCACTTGTTTTTAAATAGGCAGTCATAAAATCCCATTAAGTAACATAGTGCAGGGCACGAAGTTGAGCCTACGAATGCACGAGGTTAGCCTCTTCAACGTTTATCACAAACAATATAGTGCACATTGTTTTTCGCAATATTATTTTGAGAAGAATAGCCGGAAACTTGCGCTTTTGCGCGCCCTTGCCTTTCTTTGGTGGGGAGTCCTTGACAAGGCGCTGGTTGAGCTCCTGCGTGGTGGCCGCTTGCTCGACACCCTTTAAGGCCACTTATTTTGGTGAACCACCGCCATCTCGAGTCGGACATCGCTGCCGGGTCGATGTCTCCAATGGTCTCCATTTCTTGAGGGGGCGAATAGCCTCGAGCTGATGCGTCGACGAAGCCGACGGGCGAGGCGTTGTAGCGGCTATGACTGGCGAGGCTTAGCTCACCCGTCGGTGTGGCACAGCCTTCTTGTGGCAATAAATGGAATTTCGATGGCCTAAACGTTTCCATGGTAATGTCCAGTGAGACCTTGCACCTTGCCCGTTCACCTAGAACACTCATTACTGTTTGACAAACGTAGTTCATTTAAAACGCAGAAACACCGCGCGGATGAAAAACGTGTCTGCGCCATTCGACTCCCTAACGGCTCTTTCTCCACCCAGGAAAAAACCGGTCCTACATCGGCGGGTCTTCTTCCAAGCACGTCTGTGCATGAATTCTCGGCGCCCAGACGCGCGCCGTTGTTCGCATAATGACGTATAACCTGATACCTTACGAAGGCCGGTCTCCTCTTGAACACCGGTTGCCGAAAATTCTGCGGCCGTTCGCTTGCCGTAATTCGGCCGAGGACCGATAACCAAATGAAAAACGTATAGTCTGAAGCCGTAAGTGGGCCGGTCTCCTTTATAACACCGGCTGCCCGAAGAAAACGAATGCATGCCGCCGTATGCGCGGTTCACCGTTGGAGCGGATACCCGGCAGCCGCGCTACGGCCGGTCTCCTTTCGAACACCAACTGCCACAAGAATACGGATATCCTGTGCCCGGTCGCTCGCGGTGCTTCTGCTGAACACCACTTCCCGAAGGAAAAACGGATGCCCGAAAGCCGTACTCCGGCCTATTTCTTTCTCTACATCGGCAGCCGAAAGGCAACTGAATATCTGGCAGCCGGGCAGCTGCCGTTGTGCGTCTGAACACGGGCGGCCGGAGAAATACTGAAGCGCTGGTTGCCGAATGTTGGCCGTTCATCGTATGATCAGTGGCTGCCAGAGTCTGGATGCTGGCCGGAAATGCCAGAAAGCGGGCATAGACGGGCCGGTCTTGGGACACATTTTCTGTGCCGCCTGGGAAGACTACGCCTAACACCTCAGTCAGCAGTATTGGCTCCAATTTTGCGCTCAGTTAGAAAGAACGCTTAGTACGCGCGAAACCTGGCACCTACTTCGATCCCTAATGGGTACCCGAGAGAAGAAGACCACCAATCAAGATCACATCCGCTGACTCATGCATGCCTTCCCAAGAGATGAACAAGGCCTCCTCCTCACCTTTTGACAAAAGTACGAACTTTCTCCGCAGACTCCTGTACCTCCTTATTCAGACCATACTGGTGACCCTAGCGCAACGCTGGACACTCCTTTTACCTACGAAGAACTCGAGGCAGCGATTCGTGACCTCACGCGCAACAGAGCACCAGGTAATGACAAAATCACGAATTGACTAATACGCGACCTTCCTCCTGCCGGCCTCTACCAGCTCCTGAATCTTATCAATGATCATTGGACACAAGGAACGCTTCCGCCTGCCTGGAAACACGCTCGCATCTCACTGAACCCCAAACCTGGCAAACCAATCGAGATATCCAACCTGCGTCCTATCGCCCTTACTTCATGCCTCGGGAAACTGCTTGAACACATGGTTTACAATCGCCTTACGGCGTACATAGAAGATAACAACGTCTTCCCCACGACGATGTACTACTTTCGACCTCAACGGTATGCCCAAGACGTCCTCGTGCAACTCAAGGAAGACCTTCTCACTAACCCTCCGAAGCATCACGAACACTGTATACTGGCTCTCGACATCAAGAGTGCTTTCAATAACGTTTCCCACGACGCCTCAATAAACACTCTGGCCACTCTCCATGTTGTGACACGACTATACAACTATGTGAAAGATTTCCTTACCAACCGCACTGCTACAGTGGTGATCGCCCACTTACGCACACCCTCCTTCCAAGCGCTCCCCTAGGAACACCACAAGGCTCCGTCATTTCTCCTTTGCTATTTAATATAGCTCTCAAAGATCTGCCTCCGCAACTGGACACCGTCTTATCCCTCTACCATGCCCTATATGCCGATGATTTTACGATATGGACCAACTCAGGTTCTATGGGCGAACAACAAGAATCACTTCAATGAGCCATCCACATCACTACCATATATCCCTCTAAATGTGGTGTGACCTGCTCCCCGGAAAAATCCGCACTGCTAACCCTCCAGCAGAGAACTCGGGGACGACACACGGCGCCGACGCCGGACGCAGCCCTTACTATACAGACTCGCCCCGTTCCTGTAGTAACCCATCTCTAGGTACTCGGACTCACAATCTAGGTACTCGGACCCACAGCCAAAAACGCATTATCGTCACTGCCTCCACGCGGGCCTCAACACAAACTGAAGCTGAAGAGATGGCCATTGCACTCTCCCTCACCTCCACTCGTAGCGTCTACGTGACAGTGAAGACTGACTCGCAGGAAGCCTCCCGGCCTCTTCAAAAAGGTCTACTTCCTCGCACTGCCCTACACATTACCGAACATTCCACTTACCTCCCCGAGGAGTGCCACATTCTATGGACTCCTGGCCATGGTGGGTTGGCCGGTAATGAAGCGAGCACGACGCGGCCCGAGAAGTGATACACCGGGCCATTTTCCTCGACCCCTCTCCTGCCACCCCTAATGCCCACCCCCTACTCACCTACAACGACATACTCACCTATTATAAGCTGTCTCGTCGCACCTTCCCGACACCTCAACCCTCTCTAACAAAGGCTGACGAAATCGTTCTCCACCAACTTCAAACCCGGACCTCCCCTCACTATACACTATGGCATTTGATCTTTCCCACCTCTCACTCACCACAGTGCAATTTCTGCCCCGAAAGACGTACCCTTTACTCCATCATATGGGAATGCTCCCACACACCTGGCCTACCTCCCAATCTCCACCCTTCCCCTTCACAGTGGGCAGCGCAGCTGTCCAGCTCTCAACCCGGCTCCCAGCTTAACCTGGTGAGACAGGCCCGGACTTCCGGCCAGATTCAGGGACTCCTGGACTAAGGCGCCCCCCGCGTGTCCGCCTCCACACACGGAGTGATATTAGGATTCAATAAAATTTTATTCCCCCTGTTCAATAAAATGTTTTTTTTACCACCACCACCACCTCCTGCTCCTCCTATCCTTCTATTTGTTCGCTTCCTCCTCCTGCTCCTATCCTTCTATTTGTTCGCCTCTCTCCTCCAGGGCACAGTGGCCACAAATCTCGCTATCATTCATTTTTTTTTCTTTGCTTTGCCACTGGCTCCGCGGTTGAAGGATGGGAGAACTGGTAGCTTTATCCGCGTCTCCTTCTTTCTCTCTCCCTCATTTCCTCTGTGGCGCAAATTCGCTTCGCGCTGTGATTTCCTTTTACTATTCTTTCCCTCTTGTGCCGTGAATGCCCTACGGCACCCCCCAAGACTGCCATGTTCGCTACACAGAATCTCCAGCAGGGGGGGGTCGCCCCCAAATATGTTTGTATTAATTGAAGAATACGCGCAGGCTGTTTGTATTCACGGGATTTTTTTATTAGGTCTATGGAAAACCAAAAAACGTTCCCGCGTTGTTCGGCATTAGCGAGAATTCTTCACTGAGTTTGTCTCAACAAGACTTTAATGTAGATGCACATACGTTTATTGCATGGCGTTCCGGTGCTGTAGGTGCAGACAAAATATGACCCTGTCGTTGCTCTATGTCGGTGTATATATTGTACAAAGCACATTTTTTCCTCAGTTCGCAAGGATTTGTTCAGTGGTCCCCATTTTCAATGTCATTTGTGTTACCTCGTGGTTTGGCAGTCACAACGCCTTTTTATGACTCCTGTGTTTGGAGTAACTAGCTCTTTTTTGGTTGGAACTAACAAGTGGAGCTGCTGCCATGAAGATAACTCTGTTCACCCCTGCAGATCGGCCTGTTGAGTATTGCGATGTCTCAGAAAGCTGCTACTGAAAGTGGCGCGTGAAAATTTCCGGGCGCGCGTATTTCGGCCGGTTCCTCTTTATTACCGGGCCTTTGAGGCGGTGTACTGCCACCATGAAAAGTTCCCAGTATATCGGATCATTAAAAATGTGTCATCTATTTCCGTCATAATTGGGTTAGTTTATTCTTGCACCTAATGAGAAATCTGACGTAATCTCACAATACGGTGCGATGTCTATTCTGCCTTTCCAGCAATCGAACAAATAGAACACAGAGCGTCAGCCCAAGATTTGTAAAAAATTTTGCATAACTTTTAATGCTGGATATCATAAGGTACCTCGTGGTCAACGTCATAAATGGCATATAAGAGTGAAACTGCCAAGGCGGATACAGTAAAAAATATTGGATGACTCCCCAGAGTTGCCATTTCGAAGCAATACAGTTTTCTCTTTATCTCACGGGACGACAATGTTAAACAACTTTGCTGAACCATGCGAAATACCTTCTCACGTTGCTCACTATTTTGCGCCAATTTTTAAAAATATAGGCAGCTGCATACTGCGTTTATCTTAGGCTACTCAATTGTGCCAACACAATTTTGTAAAAGCGGGTATTAACAGTTGGTAAGTTGAATGCATTA
The DNA here is from genome assembly GCA_013339765.2 of Haemaphysalis longicornis. NCBI lineage: Eukaryota > Metazoa > Arthropoda > Arachnida > Ixodida > Ixodidae > Haemaphysalis > Haemaphysalis longicornis. The sequence continues at coordinate 53,411 of JABSTR010002955.1, read as the reverse complement.
AGTGCCTCATTCTGCAAGAAAGTGTGGCTGTAACTTTCCCGTGAATAAAGAGGCACTCCTGTAAACACAAATAAATTATGTGCCATTCAATGCGATGTGAACCCGTGTCTTCACAGCGGTAGCTCGGTCATGTTCCAACCACGCTATCTCCTTTTTTGTTGTTGTGTAGGATAACTCGCTGAAACTTACCTACAGTGCGATGACACCGCATGGTCAAGAAAACAAGCAGATCGAATAAAGTTTGGTAAAAGCGTGGAGGAAAAGCTGCCGTTTTTGTCGTTACTTTCTGCCTTGCACAAACAGACGTTTGGGAATAGGCATGCCTTGAAAGCTCTGAGGGGCCATATCCCCACCCCACAAAATTCACAAAACTGTGGCTTCGAAGCGTAAATGTGGTATAATATCGCACGCCGCGTCAAACCTGAAATTTATTGCATGGGAGTGGCACACGTTTTCAGTACCAGTGCAGAACCCTGATTCTAGCGATGTTGTGGAGTGCACATGTTTGATGACGCAGCTAGCCATGTAAGATGAGGAAAAAAGCACGTAAAACCACGCCCCCATGGTGCCACAAAGAAACGCCGGTCGAATTAACTCGCGCGAAAAGATAAAAAAGGAAAGCAAAGCAATACATGCAACTACCGTCGAGATGCTGTTCCGTGCATTACTATGAGTAAAGACGGGGAGAGTGAACTTTACCCAGTACCAGATTGTGGCCTTCCAACTTCCCCAGTCCGGGCTGTCATCTTCAATGCAGATATCCGGCACTTTCCTAATTGGAATTACGATAATGCGCTGGTAAAAACGCATATCATGAGTCAGCCGGGCGTACTCACATCGAAGTGGTGCTTTTCTACTCCGTGGACTCCATATGTTTTAGATATATTACGCGGCACTTCCAAAGTTTGTGGTTAGCATTTGGATAGACTTCCTAGTAGTTGCAAAGGTGTGTGTGGCTTGGTCAAATAAAAATTGCGGATGTGCAATGTGGTCGCGGTTAGAAGCGTGTTTCTGCATCACAAAATAGTGTTCCTTAAAGTCTAGTTAGATGGTGGTGTAAAATAGATACGTCGGTTGACTTCGATGCCCAGGGCAACTTGGTGGAGAAGGCAGAAGACATGGCCCGTGCCAATGGACTCCTGGAATGAGGAGGCCACCCTAAGGTCTGTTAACTAGGACACAATAAGTACGTTTAGTCTCTCTCTCTCAGTTGACGTTGTTGAAGTGCCTTTGGAATAGGGTTGACGCCCACTTGCGGAATTCCAGTTCTCGGGATTCTGATCTTGTGGGCGAGCGAATCTCCCCTTCAATTCCCTGCATTCGGTGTACCAACAGCTCTGTAAGATTTCTTATATATGCTTCCGGTGCTCATTTATTAGATTTGCTGCCTCCTTGGTGACTGTGGTGGGAATAATTTACCGAAAAGCTTCTTTTGAGTCTGTGAATATTATTACTGGAATAGCCTGCGTGCCATGAATTGTGTGAAGAGTTTTGGTTGTTAAAACTGATTGTCGTGGATATGGCCTCAGCCTCCATGTCTGCAAATGTTGAGAAGCCGTGGGGCACAAGTGGGTAGAGGGTTCAGGACGTTGGCGACATTGCACTGCTTGTGGTTGCCTACGCTCTCAATTACAGAATATATTTTCTGCCAGTGTCCTCTCCTTCACATGGCTATATGCAGAAGATTACTGGTTGCCTGCTTCTCTCACCATTTCTTTGATGATTTATGCTCAAAAGGAATGGTCAGTGGTTAGGTTTGTTCCGCTAGCTATGGGTTGGTAAGGATAAAGCATAGTATTATACCTATATTTTTGTGCAGAATTCATTTGCCCTCCAATTCACGGATGTTTTAGACCTGACTTGCACAATACCTGTTGGTATTTTGTCTATGTGACAGATGCCTGTTTATGTCAAAGCCTTATATCTGGCACCAATTTTATGCCAAAAGAGACTTTAGTGACTTCAAAAATGTTCACGAGTGGAGCTGCATCTCCTTTAGAGAGGGCAAATAATAAGAGGGCAAAGAATCTCAGCTTCGATATCCGCACCGCATTCATCAGCATCAGCGCAACAGATGCGTATTAACACATGTATTCTGTTTTTTAGGTCAACGCAAAACTTTATGTTCGCAACCCTCTATGTTCCTTCGTTTCTTGTTTGTACGCGGTCGCGTGTATTGGGCGGTATTGTTTCTATGCCAAATTTAACAAATGCACCTTTGTTATATGATTTATTATAAATTGATGTACACCTTCAATTGTGTGTATTTGCTTGCTCCTCTATGGGTTTTACATGCGATATTTATTGACAAATTTCAATTTATTTCTTTTTCGGGAGTGTAACTTTTCCTTCGACTGAACTCTAATTGGTTCCTTTGCTTACGAAATAACCGCTCCAAGTTCTCCAGGTGGGAGAATGTATTTGCCGTTAATATTTTAACACTAAGGACGGACGATAAAAAAGGAAGATACTCAGGCCACAACACCGCCGTGCAGTACGAAGCCACTGGTACCTACGAACAGAGGACGTCCTGCTCACCTCATTATAAACCAATTATGTTGTAGTTTGTTTTTATTAAACAATTCTCTTTATGATTTGTGAGAGATCATTCAACGTCACAACCAATTAAAACTACGGAGGACTTCGGCAAACCTACACTATATTACATATAGAGGACGCAAAGGAGAACTCCGTCAAAATATAAAACGAGCCGATGCGTTTCCCATTACCCCGCTAGTAAAACACATTTCTTTAAGCTTAGGGTTTCTGGTCTTATGAAGTTCCTTTCTGAAAGTTAGGGAAACGATATGGAGAGATGCAAGAAATTGAAAATTTCGAACTTCTTGCTATCAATTGGTATAAAAAAATATTAAAGCAAACGAAAAGGGACATACACAGGACTACTCCGCCCGAAGTGCAAATGGTGCATTTTCTTGTTTCAATTGAAAAAGAACGTTGTGCAGCAGTACACTCCAGAAGCCGGATCTCTCTATTCCAGATTCAGCAGATCTTCCAAATGGCTGCTTCTGTCTTAATTTCCCGTTTGCAGCGGTGACTAACTTACTGGGATGTCTGATGAGCACGGCTAACAGCGGAAAGCTAGTTGCCGCAAAAAAATTATAACATGCGCCAAATAGGGCCATTTCTATAAAAATCACTAAACGACATTGAGCCTTCAAGCATTCACCATACTTACGGTTTTACCGCGAACCTATTGTGGGATTACTCACTTGCAAATGTGTAATTGCTACTTAAAGAATCAACGCGATGCCATGGAAAGAATATAACGATATACGTGCCGTTTAAAAGGTACAAAGCTGCAGAAATTTTGTAGGAAGCAACGCCAAAGTACCACAGTGGGATCAGATGGGCAAAGTTATCCTCAGCAATTTAAACGTGGTAACAGACACACTCTTACTAAGTGAAGAATGCAACTTTTAGCTCGATGCTTACTCACAAGTCAAAGAAAGAAAACTTACAAATGGGTAAACGACAGGAAAAAACAAAAAAAAAAATGACCCTTAGTTTCAAAAGCGGTGATGCTTAGTTCGAGGTTTAAATGTTACCATCCGGAAGCCAAAACAGAATACCCCGAGGATGGTTAGAAAAAGAACTTACAATAAAGAGAAATAGAATTGTGCAGGTAAATGCATGAGATAAAAGTATCACATGACTTTACTATACAACACATAATAATGCCACAATATATAAAGTAGCTTATTCACCCACGTCGAAATGTATTAAACGGAATAATTAGAAATAAAACGACACGAAGAAATTTGAGGTGTTAAGGGTATTTAGGTAGGCTTGCACTTTTTGAAGTAAAAAGTCTGGCGATCGTTACAAACAACTTCTTCGCTTCTACACCATAACTACATCTTTTTTTGCTTTTCTTTCTTCGTTTAGATTATTATTATTATAAAGGCTTTCTTACTGCTGAACCATATTTTGTTACTTAGCGCTTTTGTTTCTGATTTTTTTAGGAATACTTCAGCCAGCAAAAATCTTTACAATTGCCGACCATTTTCTTCGGGGAATTTACTGGTCAAACTTGTCTTTTATCTAAATCATTGTGATGACAAAAGCAGGTGCTACTTGGCTGCAAAGGGAGATTGTTCCACAGTAGCTCCAGTAACTGCTGTCATAAAGCATATTGTTTTGGCAAATGTTGTTACGAGTCGGTGGTTGCTGAAGCGAGGTCCGACGAAGAACCAACAACCGCGCAAAAACTGCAGAACTACGTTGTAGAGCGACCTTTCAGCTTGTTTAGACCATTTCGCCTGGAGAATCCGTTCCAATTTAAAGTACTTCTTCACTCGTGCGGCCCCTTCATTAAAGTCTTTACATGCACTGTCTCTCCTACTGGAACGCAAAGGTGTTCAAGCTACAAGAACTGACAAGAAATGTCTAGTATTTATCTTATAAATGCGATGCACGCAGCTCTTTCTATTGTCACATTGTTTCGTCTGGGGATTATAGAACTTGGTAGAACTTGGTAGAACTTGTGACCTCCACTTAGCGAAGGAAGCCTAGTTCTATTATCAGAATACCTCTCTGAAATTAGGCGGGATACAACGGGGATACGTAGGTTCAGAAAACCCGGAGAAGGTTCTTGGAGTTGCATAGGGCCCATATTTTTTGCTTCCTGAAACCAGAAGAGCGCAGACGATGGCATTCTTTGCTCATAAAGATATAGCTGGGAAGGTGTACTAGTTATTATTACTATATAATAATAATTATATAATAATTATGCTATGTGATAATATTATTATAATAAAAATAACAATAATCATATATTATCAATCAATCGTTTATTAACGTGCCCAGTTACAGCCGGGGGGCCTTTGTGCTGGCGCACGAAGAAAAAAAACAGACAATGTAAGATGCCCACACCTCACACGTAATGCAATTAAAGGACAGCGTTACTGACCCATGCACACAAACACTACACACTGTCGTACACCGCAATATACATGCACCAACAGAAAACACACACACATACACACAAAACCAAATACAGTGCCTTGCAGTAAGGCATGGGACATCACGGCAGTAGTCTTCATACACAGATAATTTCTAAAATATACATAAATGTTAACAACGTTTAGTTGCACGGATACGGAGTAAATCAAGATAGCTTTTATGTAACAAAAGAAGCATGGAAGGAATGTACATGTAGAGAAAACCAAACATTAAATAAGGGGAATATATAAAAAAGAGTCCTGTGTTGTCATCACTTCGTGCTCAAGTGACCGCGTGAACAGAGGATAAAAAGTTCACTTACATAACAAGCTCACAGAAATGTTTGCGGAACTGTATCCAGGAATTATTAAATATGTCTAAATATTCTTTGTACTGATTGTACGTACACTGGAGGCGAAACATGGGGCACAAGCCACGCAGACAGCTCGGATTAAAAAATGTGTCGTGTCTTCTGGTGGATTTTTGCGACACATGTAGTGGAACATGTTGCAGCATTGTACCACAAAACACTGTGCCGTGAATGATTTTGAACATGAAAAGAAGATCAGTCTTAGTACGTCTGGAGTTTAGGCACTCTAGCATCGGTGCAGAGAATGACCCAAAATTGTTATGGATAGCAAAGCGATGATTGAATATAGAGATAAACTTTTTCTGGACACTTTCACTATGCATACAGAGTGTTTTGCATGCGCTATTCCATACCACAGAAGCATACTCGAACTGCGGACGACAAATAGTTGTGTACAGCTTGGGAAAAGAGCCCGGCTCCTTGGACTCCTTTGATAGGCAATATATAACGCCAAGAGATCAGAGGGCCCGCCGAGTGACCTTCCGGATGTGCGGGGAGAAGCTCAATTTACGGTCGAAATTAACACCAAGATCCTTAACCTCCCAAACACGTCGTAGTGCTTCACCGTTAATGTTATAGGAGAACAATATGCTGTCAGTTTTTCTAGTGTAGGTCATTACCTTAGTTCTTGCTCTATTAATAAGGAGTTTGTTGTGTTAGCACCAATCTGAAAAAGACGTGATCGTTCGCTGGAGAGCGGAGCAGCTTGCGGTTTTAGAAACAGCCTTAAATATTTTGACATCATCAGCATATAAGAGGAAGTGACAATCATGAATTACTGAGGAAACATCATTTATAAAAATTGAAAAAAGAAGTGACCCAGAACCGATCCTTGAGGGACACCACTTGTGGCCTCATAGGAGAGGGAAGACTGCGCGTTTGCATGCACAAAGCATGACCTATCCGATAAATAATTACATAAAAGGGATGTGATGGATGGTTGTAAATCGAGTTGACACAGTTTTCTAAATAATATATCATGGCAGACGACATGAAAAGCCTTGCTCAAATCGAAGTAGACGACATTGAGATGTCTTCTTCCCTGCACAGCTTCCGAAGCATGCAGCATAAAATTTCCAAGATTAGTGGTGGTCAATCTCCCAGCTAGAAAGCCGTGCTGCTGAGATAATAATATAGTTTTTACACTAAAATTGAGTACGGTATGTAGTACAGTCTCAAAGAGTTTTGAAGCAGCGCAGAGAATAGAAATCGGGCGGTAGTTCGTGGGGTCTAACTTTTACCCTGACTTAAATATAGGAACAACCCGCGCAATCTCCCAACGAGTGGGGAACTTACCGGTATTGAGTGACGTTCAAAATATACGCGCCAAGACCGCAATAAGAAGTTATTCAAACGCCTTCAGTACTGCCGAAGGAATGCCATCAGGGCCGCACGAAAATGACGGCTTAACTCGCTTTAGAGCTCTTGATACAAGCCTTTCCGAAATAAAACATTCTGAACTTTTATCATACCCCGGAAACACTTGAGGGGGGCAGGCTGCACTTTTCTTGCCGAATACTGAACTGAATTGTTGGGCAAAGGCATTAGGAACGTCAGGAGTGCTGTCACCCCTCTTGTCAATGAGGTTAATATCTCCTGGGTTGTTCTTGGAAGCTTGTGCACGGGGATGACCCCAGAAAGCTTTAGCATTGCGTGGCGCATCAGCTTCAACCACGGCAATGTAACTGGACTGATCGCGCTTAAGCAGATTTTTACAATGCGACCTGAGTTGACGAAACTCTCTCTGGCACCTCTCTTGGCCAGTTTCTTTGCTTGTTTGTGAGCTCTATTCTTTCTACCAAGGGCCTTTCTTAGTTCAGATCAAAACCAGTACGGATAATTGCTGATTTTTTTTAGTTTTTTATGTACAAATCTGCTTAAGCCATCGTGAAGAACTTCGGTGAAAAAATTAGACATTTCGTCAACGTCATTGAGGGTGTCCAATGGTGACCAATCCGTCTCAGCAAGGAAGTGTCACAAGCCAATATTGTCACCACGAGCGAAGTTGTAACCACAGACTCCTGGTGTATTGACGGGAGGACTGTGGTGGGCAAGGGATACGTTAGAAATTGAAATGAGTAAGGGGGGGTGAAACCTGTCAGGTTTTACGAGGTCAATATAACTACGCGACACCTCAACGTGTTCCATGTTAGTAAAAGACAAGTCCAAAACGTTTCTACGCAGATTCCTAATTAAGTTGCATTGCTGTAACGAAGTGAAAGAAATAAAATCTAGCAAAATTTCACACTTCTGTGTTATCAGATGGGACGCCCGATCGACCAACTGAGTTTCCCATGCAATGCCGGATGCGTTAAAGTCACCAGTTATTAGAAAATCGTGATCACTGTGAGAGGTTACAACATTTTGTATTGAATTTAGGGTATGTTTGAAGTCAGTGGCATTTGTCTCGGGTGGTATGTAGTAAGTGCATAGTAAGAGGCGTTTGCCCCGAGAGCAAAGCACCTCTAACCAGATAGACTCAGTTTCCAATTCAAGGTCCAGGCGCCGTTTATATTTAATCGAATCGTGTAGGGCAACCAATACGCCACCTCCCCGTTGTTTGCCGCACGAAGGGTCACGGTCATGGCGAAAGGCTTGGTAGTTTGGGGGAAAGAAGGAATTAGAGCTAATGTCCGGGCACAGCCAGGTTTCTGTAAGAATTATTACTGGAAAGCAAGAAGAAACTACATTAGAAAAAAATTCGACAGATTTAGACAGATTTCTACCACGGACATTTTGGTAGAAAAAATCAAAACGGCAGTTACTCGCCATCGAAACGGTGTTCCTCGACATAGATCATTTGTTCACACAACTCACCGCGGAAGGGCAGTGCCGCGACCAAAGCGCAGGGTCTCTCAGTTTCTCGAAGCACACATCGTCCACGGCGATGTAGAAGGATGCGTGCGAGTCATGCCTCGTTTTCAGTCGCTTGCACATGATCGGCACAGCACCCACAGAACACAGGTGCGTGGATACTTGCGCCGATGTTGTAGAAGGACGCAGCTTGGTGAGAATTATAGCTTTAGGGGGCCTGGGACGGCCGACCGCAGCAAGTGCAGCCCCACCAGAGACAGCCAACCACCAGTGGACGCGAGTTGTGCCTTGCGGGGCGTAGCTGCTGATGCTGCGTCGGTGGTGATAAGTTCTGGAGAGGCAGAGAAGCCGAATTCACCGGCGTCGGGCTTGGAGGGGCAGAGGCAGGCAGCACGGGATTCTGCAAAGAGCCGGGCCTCCGCGAAATAGGGGGTTTTGTTTCCGTGACCGTCCTGGTTTTTCAGCGGTGGGAAATCAGCCAGCCTGGGCGTACTCCTCAGCCGAGCCAAATCACTGCGGAGAAAATGCACCTCTTGGCGCAGCGATTTCAGGTTAAATTATATAATAATTATTACATAAAAGAGTAGCAGTCGTTATAGGAAAGCTATAAAAGAGATGCATGCCATACAGTTTCATACTAATATATACTGGGTGCTAATACTAGGTGCTATACTAGGTGCTATACTAGGTACAAATATATACTAGGTGCTTTTGCCTAGGGGATCCATGCTTCATCGTGCGTTCCGTAATGTATTAGGCAGAAACGTTCCACTTGTCCTTGTTCTTGTTCTTGCCCTTGTTCCATTTGTTACGTTCTCGTTAAAATTTGATTCCGTGTTATAAAATTTAAGCTCCAAAGAGCTTTATTTGTCAGTTACTATTTAAAAGCTCCATGAAGAATGAAAAAGAACAAAATGTTACCCTTTTTTGTTGATTTCGGCTTCGAGAGAAATAAAGAAGCCATAGGGCCAGCTAAGCCAAGTAGGTGACGAACGTCGCTAGCTGCAATGGCACTGCCCTGGGCGGGGTGTAGCCCGAAAGAACCCATTCCCGTTTGACCCCTTCCCGTTTGAACCCATTCCCGAAACGCCCTTCCCGCTTGACCCGTCCCGTGTGCGCTCGTTCCCGTAACGACCTTCCCGTTTGGGCGCTTCCTGTTTCAGCCCGTTCCCAAAACGCCCTTCCCGTTACAACCCGCTCCCAAAGCGCCCTTCTCATTTGAACCCGCATTGTTGCAAACCATTTGAATTTCTGAAAATATGCGTTACCGTCTTCGAAACTGTTCCCCAAAATGTGCTTACAAGCAACGGGTCATGCACTAAAAACTTGTATGCACCAAATTTTCCGGAATCGACCGATATTTCCGGCCGATAAAAGTTTCCGAATGCCTTAGGCCGATACTGCCCTCTTGACACAAAATTTGTAGCGGCGAAAGTGTACTATAAAGATACCCAATATCTTGAGGAATGCACGCATTGGATTTTTCTGCAGTTGGTGTTCGTACGTGCGGCTGAAATTTATTTATCAGCCGCTCTTATGCTCATTGTTTGGAGCGTAGCTTTGTCTTCGGGTTCGAGAGATCTATAGATCAAAGATGTCCGTAGGAGAGACTTTAAAAAAAGGCAAAATGATGTGCAGAAATCTGATAATTGGCTACAAATGCCTTTCCTACGTGAGTAATGGGCAGATATTTTTATTTATTTACTGATACTTTACGGCCTGGTCGGGCTCATGCAGGAGTGAACATAAAAGCACATCAGTATTGGTTGGCGTAGTTTAAAAACGCCCCACACAAATAAGTAAACGACATAAATATGTAAAAGACGCAAAGGGGTCCGAACAAGGATATGCATTCGTAATGTATTCCAATTTTAAAATACGACGATTCAACCAGAACACATATTTACAATACGTGGGGAAAATTCTTCTAACGATACCGAGTTCACTGTTCGTTTAGTTAACGCATTCCAGTAAGAAATTGCACGAGGAAACGAAGAGAACTTTCGAATAGTAATTCAGCTGATTGGCTGCCTAATAGTCTTACTATGATGTCTTCTGGCTGAACGTCTGAAAGGCCCTTGGAGGTAGTATTCCCGCGACAATTTTAAGTTTCTGTAGTAAAGAAAAATTAGGCTAGAGACGACCCTGCACTGCTTAGGTTTTTGAAGGTTTCCCTTTTATGCAAATTGAGTACGCTAGAGTGATGGGAATAAACAGAATCAATAAAACGCAAAGCTAAGTTCATAATTTTCGCCGCTTCTCATGACTGTGATTTTTTTATAGCCAGATGTGGCATATGTATCCAGATACATAGGGTTACTTTATTTTTATACATCTTTTTATCTTTTATAGTTTTCATCTGTTTCTTTTCGGCATTGATCTACACTTGCGCTAATATAACGATTAAATGTGTTAGTCTGCCAAATACGATTTCTTTCAAAGTGAGGGTGTTTCCGCGATTTTTTATTTGTGCTTCCGCGGCGCTTTTTTGGGCTTTTTTGGTTTTATCATTTTTTGGTTTGTTAATTTAAAAGATTTGTTTAATAATTTTTTAATTGTTAATTTGTTTGTTAGAATTTGTTAATTTTAAAAATTGTTAATTGGTATGACTTGAATTGTAACCAAATTTCGTCGTATGTGGATTCAAAAAGTGAAGCCCAGGTTTGAAAAGCAGTCAAGGACTCTGGATGTACTGAGCATGCTATCGGAGCGACAAACGGAAATAAATGAAAAATAATATGAAAATGTTTTTTATAACGTTTCTAAACTGGGTACGTTATTCCTGGAACGGGCTAAATAAATAGGAAAATACGAAACGGCAAGGTTCTTTCGCCCCGGGTTGAAATGGGAAGGAACAAACGGGAAGGTTGAAATGGGAACGGGTTCAAACGGGAACGGGCCAAGTGGGAAAGGGCGAAACGGGAAGGTCGTTTTACGCCGGGTTGAAACGGGAGGGAACAAGCGGGAAGGGTGAAATGGGAATGGGTTCAAACGGGAACCTCCCCCTGGGCGGCCCGCGATTGCCGGGACAGATTTCCCTCGAGTATATATTACAGTCACATCTTGCAAAGTGCAAAGCGCTTCGGGGCAGAGTATGCGCAGGGGCAGCCTTGCTGCTCTCCTTGCGCGCTGTATCCACCTGCCACAAAGTGCCGTCCTGCAGCGTTGTTCCAGGTTCGAAATGCTCCCTGGTCCGGTATATAACGCCGCCGTATACCACGCGAGGATGTACTAGATAGGTTCAACCATGCTAGAAGAGGCTACCTGGGACACAGCATTTCCTCACCAGAAAAGGGTTTAGCAACCCTGGTTAAGAACATTTGCTAAAAACCTCCCAATGATTATAATACAATCACACTATCGGCCTTCAGGCCCGCGATAAGCGTGGCTGGAGGTCTCTGGGAGAGGCCTTCGTCCTGCAATGGACATAACCAGGCTTAAGATAAAGTTATATTACAGTAAAAGCTCGTTTATTCGAACTTGAAGGGGACCATAAAATTGTTCGAATTAGGCGGAGTTCGAATTAGCGGGCGGACACTAGAATGAATGGACTTCGTGCCACACTGTGCGGGCAGAACATAAAGACGCCACCTCTGGGCTCGTTATTGCGAATTAGGCCCTACTACCCGTTTGTGGTAGGTGATTTCGTAAATAATGCCCGTGGAGCTCGAACAGCAAACAGCGCCAGCGGCGCGGCGCCGGTTGCGGAATAAAATTAAGCTGTCGCAGCAGCGTAGCGCGTGCACTACGCTGTAGTTTTTTTAGATGCGGAGCATCTCTTGCTCGGGGGAATGTCACTTGTTCGTGCCCCGTCCGCAGTGCCTCTGATGATGATTGTGGCAGTATGCCCCTAGGGATTGACCAAACAAAAATTCCATCACGAGATAGCTTCGCGTTCAACCACCATCGTCATCTTCCCGTAGGAAAACCGCTGAAGAAGAAGGAGAAGAAGACAAAGCTGCAAAGACGAGGGCGTGTAAGTTTCCCTCAGCCGGTGCACCAACGTCAACAAGCAGGCACCGCTGATGATGATTGTGGCAGAATGCCCCTAGGAATTCGCCAACCAAAGAATCCATCACGAGATAGCTTCGCGTTCAACCACCGTCGTCATGTTCCTGTAGGAGAAGCGCTGAAAACGAAGAAGGAGAAGAAGACAAAGCTGCGAAAAGGAGGGCGTGTACGTTGCTCTCATCCGGTGCACCAACGTCAACAACCTTTGCCTCACGAACGCTAACGGAAACTACCGATTCTACCACAGAAACGACAACACCGACAAGAACATGATGGACGAGTTTCGGTGCCTCGAGAACCACCGCGTACTCACTGTAAGTAACACAAAAGTGCTTGCGTGCCTTTGCCACCGGTGTGGACCCGGACGTGGAATTCCCTCTGGCGCTACTAAACAGCAGATCACTTAACATAACGGCAACACAATGGAACCACACGGAACCGCCACGATGCTTCGCATGCTCATCAGGGTTCCCCGCGGGAAGATGTTGTAAGTTTTTTGTTTCATTGTTTTGTATATCTAGTAAATTTGATTTGGTTTGGATTTGCAACACATTGTAATCATTCTGAGCCGACTACTTCTGCGAGGAGTGATATAAACCAGGGGATCCCTGTTCGAGTTTACCGCTATGAATACCGACACGTTCGAATTATCGGGAATTTTTCCCCATTGAAATACACACGGCTATGCCCGGACCACGGCGTCAGTTATTGTTTATTCCGTGAGTGTACCGCTTTGCCAAAAGATGCGTTACAGCAGGGGGGTTGCAGACTTGAATAAAATCATTCTTCGTTCATACAGCACTCTTGCTTGTCTTGGAGCCGGTTCCAATCTCCGGTGGTCATCACAAAAAAGGAATTATAAAACATGGATGTCCTTGCACGGTACTCTTTCACTTTGTTTCGGTGGTCATTACGACTAGATATGTAACTGGGTCCACTGAAATACTTATGATGGTCAATTCCAGTCCGCCCATGAACGACAGAAAAGAAAAACTTCAAACGCAGTTTTTTCCGGCGCAAAAAAAGAAATTCCCAACACAATTCAGCTTTCATAGCAGCACAGCTGTTTCTCTGCTGGTACCGCCCTGAATTAAATCGCGCAGCTCTGTTCTGCATTTTCTCGAGCTTATCAATCGATTAGGCCAGCATCGGGTCCTATACAGGGTATGCGCACTCCAAAATCGGTGAATACATGTGAGGTAGGCTGTATTTTTTGGGAGGGGGAGGGGTGCCCATCTTAGATTCCTCTGAAGAAAGTTTAGAGCCCTTGCCGCTTTGCCAACAACGTAATCAACATTGGCATTCGATGAACAATCATGCGACAAAGAACGCCAAGATATTTGCATGTTGGTTCGGTAGTAATAATATGCGTATCCATGGTGTGCGTGGTTACTGTGGGTTTCTTTTTGGGGGGGGGAACGCGCATTTGAACACACTTTTTGGGGTTGAACGTCATTTGCCATTTCTGGCACCACCTTATAATACGATCCAAATCCTTCTGCAAACAAGCACCATCACCTTCGTTCCGAACCTGTCGATATAAAACACAATCGTCGGTAAATAAACGTACGCGCGACGAAATACCCACAAAAATATCATTTACAAAAACAAGAAATAAGTGGCCCAAGGGCAGAGCCTTGGGCACGCCTGATGAAACTTTAACATAGGATGAACACTTCCTATTTAAAAGCACGCATTGACGCCTGTCCAACAAGTAATTCGTTATGCAAGTGAGCACATTCTGGTCGAAATTTAGAAAGAATCTGTAGTTTGGCGAGGAGAAGGGAGTTCGACACGGTATCGAAGGCCTCTCGAAAATCTAAAAACACACAATCTGTTTCCCTACCTTCATCGACGTTGAAAGCCAGCTCGTGAAAGAACTCTACAAGTTGCGTCGTACAAGAAAAACATTTGCGAAAACCGTGCTGCTCATTTATCAATACATTATTAGCGGTAAGATGGGTCAATATGTGCTTGAATAAAATGTTTTCGAAAATATTACATGACACTGACGCTAATGAAATGGGTCGTTAATTGGTTACATTTTTTGAGCCACCCTTATGAACCGGAACAACCTGAGAAATTTTCCAATCTTCGGGTAAAGTTCCCGTTGAAAGGAATTTCGAGTAAATTATATAAAGATAAAGGAGAATTGGCGCAGCACATCGCTTTAGAATACGAGGAGAGATGCCTTGAGGACTACCTGCTTTGGATTCATCTTGGTTTTCTGAAACAGAACACATACCGCCAACTCAATTCTACCGGTGGCATCAGTGGAAACGTGCTTGGGTCGTCGGGATGACGGAACGTCGTACTTGGGCAAGAACACGGATTGGACATAGGTGTTTAAAGATGTGGCTTTAGCTTTCTTATAACCTACAACCATATTATTAAAGTTTAGTTTTTCCCACTTCAACATGATCAGATCCACACTCTTTGATATAATGCCAGAAAGACTTTGAATTAGCTTTAATTTTATTGCTGAGCCCTTCAAAATATTTCGTTTTTGCGTTTTCCACATTCGATTTATACTGCTCCGTTTACGCTTGTAATTATTTCACGTGGTCACTGCTTCCAGATTTCCTTACTTTAGCGAAAACTGGTCGCTTTTTCCTGATTATTCTCGAAATACTGGACGTCATCCATGGCTTCTTGCGTTTACTAAGCTTGCCTGCTTGTTTCGCAGGTATATACTCATCTACGATGGCTAACAACTTGTCCCCAAAATTAAGCCATAAATTATTCACACTATAGTTTTCCGCTAGGCATTCAAACACAGGCAAATGGCCTTCTAGCTTTTGGACTATTGTTGTGTAGTCGCCCCTACTGAATAGAAAAACCTGTCTTGTTGCACTATTTGAGGTTTGTTTACTTTCTTTTTTTGATTTCTGCAACAACAGCCTTACCGTCACTGATTCGTGGAATCACATTGACATTATTGAACAAACTAGGCGAATTTGAGAACACAAGGTCGAGAACGTTATTATTTCTAGTTGGGCAAGTAACAAACCGAGTAAGGCCATAGTTGTCAATTATATTTTTCATTTCTATGTTTACACGGCACCCAGTGCCACTTACGCATATTCCATCACGCCATTCGAAGTCTGGCAGATTAAAATAACCACCAATAATGAATTTTTGTCTTGAAACTTCTGAGACAATCTCATTGAACGACTGAAGTGTATTTTAGTCCGAGTTTGGGGGTCGATAAAATGCACCTACAGTGAATAAAGAATTATCATCTGGGGTAATCGTGCACCAGATAGATTCAATATCGCACTGAATGTCTAAGGCAGCAGATTTCAAAGAACGTCGCACAAGTAAAAACACACCGCCCTCATGGCTTCGTCTATCTTTGCGATACGCAACAAAGTCGCTTGTAAACAGTTCACAGTCGCTGATATCACGTTGCAGCCACGATTCCGTTCCCCTAGCTACGTCAGCTTTAACCGACTCAATTACTCCCGCCAATTCTTCCGTCTTATTCGTTACGCTTGTACAATTTATTAAAACAGCGACCAGGCTGTGTCGGTGGGTTTTTTTTCAGGCACGCGTCATTTTTTAAATCCAGAGCATTTCTTAGCCTCGCCTGTTCCTGCGTCGGACGGTGTCAACAGTTTCGCGTCCGCAGCAGGTGCGCCTCTCCTTCCCTCCTCTCTCTCAACAGCAGCTGGCGCGCGCATGCGTCGTAGTCGGCCCGTTCGCTCCGTCGCGGTCTCGGCGTAACAGATGCGTGATAGCAGCGTGGTGGGGCGTGGAAGGGCGCGCGCTGCTTGCGCATGCGCGCTCTCCCCCCCCCGTACTGCTCTCCCTCTACTGCGCGCGCTGCAAATATAGCGGCTAGCGGTCGCTCGTGTTTCAGTCACTGCGTTGCTCCTTCCTTCCTTGGTTGACGCTCGTGCCCACGTTTACTCGTGTCTGCTACTCCAGCATCACGGAAGAAGCGATGGAAGCAACACTGCCTTCAATCAGTACTGAGGCCCCAATGCTCTGCATTTACTCGTGTTCCCCTCGCGGGAAGGCGCGGGAATTTTTCGTAATGGAACAACTTCCTTCTTTTCATCATCCCATACCTAAGTTTTTTCATCAAGGGAAAGCCTGTCAAAGTTCAGTCTCACTTTTGTGCTCTCACTTTTGTGGGCTTACCGTATTCCCACAGTCGCGTTTGCACTTCCCGAGTAGCTGGCGGAAAATCCTGATCAATGCTGAGCTCTGACCCCTCCAGTTTTTTTGCGTTCGTCAACATTTCTTGTATTTCATTGTACAAAGCAAAATTTGCGATAATCGGTCGCTTTTTTGTTCTCGGTATACGCCAAGGCAATCTTCCCTTTGTAACGATGCCACTTCAATCCAAAGCTTGTCGCCAACGATTTTTTAATCAATTCCTTGGATTGGTCCCATGTTTCTGCCTTGCTGTCATCTACTCCGTAAAACAAAAGGTTTTCTCTCCCACTTCTGTTTTCCAGGTCAACGTTCTTAGCCTGCAAATTCTTGAACTCTTTCTGTAGAATCGAAATGTCGTCCTTATGCTCTGTAACTATTTCACCCAAGTCTTCTACTTGATTCTAAGTTGCTCAGAGGCTGTCCTCTATGTCCGCTATCATTCCTTCATTCTTCGCGATCCGGGATGCAATAGAAGCTAGGTTATTTAGGATTTCAGTCTGCCCTTTTTGCAGGCTTTGTAATATATCCGTTTCCACAGGGTCCGGGTCAAGTTCACCGTCACCGGAAAGCAACAAAAGTAAGAACAAATAAAACACCCTTTTAGCAAACAGAAAAGACATACTTCGAGACGCTCGCGATCTTTTACGACAATGAGCATCAGCAAATGCCAAAGTAGGAGGAGCGGGGAACGCGCACAATAACCGAGATGCCCGAATAGGATAATGAAAACCAACCTGGGAAAACAACAGGTAAATCAGTTGCATGACCGCCGCCCTGCCGTCTCCAAATCCCACGAGGCAGAAGCGTTGCTCATCTATATAGTGTTCACTTTGTTCACAAGGGCGTCGATGTCCGGAGGGGATTGGTTTATAGCAATCACTGAAGTTCCGCCACGCGCCGAGCTCGACATCCAAGGTAACGGGCCCGGAATTCACGGCGTGGCCCAACAAGCCGTGGGATGTGATACTCACCGAAGATGACAGTACCGCTGAAGCTTGGTTTTGGCCAGGCTGTAGATCTGCGCTGCCGACAACCACCCCGAGCCAGAAGGCAATTACAAAATTTGCGAAAACCTATGTGAACATCAGGGAAATCAGTTGCATGTCCGCTAAATCCCACAAGGCTCCAAATCTCACAAGGCAGAAGCGTTGCTCATCTATACAGTGTTCACTTTGGTCACATCCCAGGCAGCAGAAAACTGTTCGGCCTAACTCAAGCCGGTGCACTTTGATTCTCTATCCAGCGTAGTGATTTTCTATCCGACCTTTTTCTGGCAGACGTGTTCAGCCCGTGTCCAAATGTGGGCCTTTTGACCTATACGGCCGTACTCCCATGGCTATCTTTCGCTCTTTTTAAAATCACTAAAAACTTGGGAGTTCCCCTTCGGTTCTCAGGCTCCCATACCGTCCCTTAGGGCCGTAGCTGGCATATTTTGTCGGAGGGGGTTTTGAGTTATGGAGAGGGCTGAGTTTTGCCGAAAGGAATAGTAAGTCTCGCGTACGCACTGCCTAGAAAAAAATTTCGGAGGGGTTCGACCCTTCAAACCACCCTTCTGGCTACGTTCCTGTTTTCACTCACCAAAACCAAAGGTACAAAGCTAACGGTTACATAAATAAAGTGTAAACCACCACGACATTTCCACGGCCACACGGTGATCGATCTCGTATTTAAGGGCCTTTCTCTTCAAAGCGCACGTATCGAGGTATCCCATCGTTACGGCGAGAGTGGCAACCATAGTCATTGAAACCAGTGAAGATATTTAAGGTCGTCGAAATTAGTACTTACTAAGGCTTGACGTTGCGCTAGTTCTTCACTTGTTCCGTCCGGGTCCCTGCGCTGTTTTTTAGTGTGAGAAATGAGTACTAATATTAATAGTTTTATTCGTACTCGGGTTGCGCGGAGCCCGGCTTAGAGCGCTGCAAAAAGCGGTCATATCAATGCAGCCCATTCCCAAAACTTAGAAGTGTCCAACAAGTTTACGTCGCCGTTAGTGCATCTAAGAAAAAATGAATGCTAATAATAGTAGTTTTATACGTACTCTGATCAGGTGGAGCGAAGGGTAGATCGCTGCAAAAAGCGCTCATGTCATTGTAGCCCGTACCCATCTTTACAACCGTCGGACAAGTTTACGTAGCCGTTATTGAAATTAAGAACCCAACTCATCTGTCTACACTTCGTTTCACCGCACATATCCGCTCACAACACCACCGAAACATTCGAAGCACTGAAGCAAACACGGCAAAAAAAAAACGGAAGGCTGCGTAGTCCAATGAAACGGCTCATTCCACTAACGAAGGGAGCGCCGAGTGGTGGCGCCACCTGTCCAGCTGCTCGGTCGAGAAAGAAGTGGCACGTTGGGATGCACGGGGACTGCGGCGGCACGCGCATGGGCACCGTGCACGGCTTAGCGCCTCTCTGGACCGGCGCCAATAAACACTCAAGAACAGCGTTTCATTTTCGTATTTTGGCCGGTTATATTTCCGACCATTACCCAGTGCCCCTGTCACTGATTACAGGTGCCCTCAGAATTCCAACACTCAACACTCAAAGCTTGATACTAGCATTCAGAACAGATTTCCTCTTCACTACTGATCGAGCTCGTTGGTATACAGCAGTGGGACAGTTTAAAATACACATGAAAGAAACAACCTCAAACAGATGGCCCACACAAAAAGGGTTCGTGATGCGGCTGAGCTTAACAACACACTCAAGCGTATCCGGAAAGCTGAGTATGATGGAGAACTAACGCATTTAGTGAGTGAATATCCGACATCTTTAGGGAGCGGTGCAAACGCCAAATTAATGCAATAACGCAGCCATTCGATGGTCCTTGCAAGGGTAGTTTAAAAAAAATGCAAAGATTTTTGGCGACGCGTGAAACTCCAAATATTATAGAGTGTGTGCGCTGCCCCGATAACAGCATCTCTACAGACCCATCAACTATAAATGCAGGGTTTCTTTCTTTTTTCTTGGGGTGTTTACCGCAAATTTTGTTGTGATAGATAAGACACAAGGTAGTATGTTCTGCTTCAAATTCCCTACCTCAGGTTTCAGAAAGCACACACTTGCACATACTGACGGACATAAGCTGTTCCGAGCTATAAGACATTTTAAGAGAAATGAAAACCAGATCAGCGCCTGGTCCGGACGGTTTACCAACGGAATTCTACAAGCGCTGCTGGGCAGTACTGGGGTCTTTCTTCATTCCATAATTCAATCCTAGCAGATCAGCGGCTTCGAAACTCTTCAAAAGAGGCCGTCTAATCTTACTTTTGAAAGGAGGAAAAGACCCCTGTCTCCCGAGTTCTTACAGACCAGTAACCGTTTCGAATGCGAACTACAAGATTTTACCTTCCCTTTTGCTGTCCAGGGGTGGTGGTGGTGGTGGTGATTTATTGACAAAGCAGGGAAGATAAAAGAACTGGGGATATTGTTGAACTCAACAGGGAGTCTACGGATGGGGATTGGGGTTTCAAAAGATATGAAGAGAGAAGGGGAAGAGAAGAGCGTAGGAGAGTGGGGACAGTCTATGTCGCGTTCGTTTCGTCCATGACTCGATGGCTACAAACGCAGCGCTAGTCCTGTCACAACCAGGAAGTTGAGTAGGTGCTGGAAGACCTCCCGTCGGATGGCGTCCGGTCCCTTGGGGAACAGGAAGTCTCCTAGCTTGTGGCTTGGGACACCGAGTCGCTGGAGTGCGCCATGGAATTCTGACCTCGCGGTGTCGTGCTGGCGGCAAGAGCACAGTAAGTGCTGTAGCGTCTCGGGCTCTGAGCAGTCGGCGCATGTGGGGGACGCTCGGTGGCCTTGGTGGTGCAAGCGCGCTCCCACGTTGCAGAAATTAAGGCGCAGGCGAAGCAGGTGCGACCGGGTGTCTCTGCTGATGCATCCGGGCAGGACCCCTGGGGCCTGGCCACTGACTACTCGGGCATCTGGATGCATGGCCTCCACCACTCGTGCCAGGATAGTCCTTGCAGCGTCAAATGACACCACATCCCGGGAGGCTGGGGCACCTGCCTGGCGAGCAGCACCCTTGGCCAAGGCGTATGCAACCTCGTTGCCCGTGATGTTGATGTGCGATGGCAGCCAGTGAAGTCGCAGTCACCCCTGCGCCATCACCGCATGAAGCTTGGCCGCTAGTGACCGCTCAACGTAGCCGCTGGAGCTGGCTGGCTGGTCGGCGGCACGCAGACGGACGAGGGCAGACTGTGAGTCAGTCAGGATGATGGCCCCCGGGTCTGGGCCCCCTGCTCTAGAAGAAGATCTGCGGTCAAGTGGAGTCCAGCCCACTCCGCGTGGGTGGATGAGGCAGGGAAGGGCAGGCTGCAAACTCGGCTGGTGCCGAGTTCTAGGGCGGTGCAGGCGGCTCCGGCTCTGCCCGTCGACTGTTGCACGGAGCCATCCGTGTACACCTGCAGAAGTCCGGCAGCGTCGTCCTGCAGCAGGGCAGCCACCTCTTGGTGGACGGCCTGGGGTGGAGTCGACCTCTTGCTACGGACTCCCAGCAATGTGGTGGCGATGCGTAGAGCCTGCGCCGTGCCTGGGAGTGGTGGGTCCAGGCGGGGGCGGCTGCGGCAAGGCGATGTGGCCCTCGTACGTACTGAGCAGCATGCCCATCCGAAAATTGGGCCGGATGTGGTAGCGCTGGAGGAGTGCCGCGCCGTCCGGTGTGCCCTGCAGGCGGTGGATGTGGTGGAGACCCACCTGCAGGGCCCGCATCTGGATAGGCCAGAAGCCTGCCTCCGTGTACGTCGCCGCCACCGGAGATGTGCTCGGAAGGCCCAAGCAGAGGCGGATAGCCCGGCGCTGATCCACCTTCAGCTCCTCCCAACGGCGCGGCTTAAGTTGCACTAAAGGCAGAGCATAGAGGACGGCGGACGACGCCATCCCGTGGAACACCCGCAGGGCACGGTGTGTGTGCAGGCCTGTCCACGCGCCAGCAACCTCCACACGCCCTGGTGGACCATTTTGCGTTGCCGGAGCGCCTTCACCGCAGGTAGCCAGGACAACTGGCAGTCGACCAGGAGCCCCAGATACTTGGCGCTGGTGCACCACGGAAGGGACTGGCCGTTCAAGGTGAGCGGCGGTGTCGTCTTGCGTGCCCTGTAGCCCCTCGGGTGGAAGATCATGGCCTGCGTTTTCGTCTCGGACAGCTGCAGGCCAAGACTTGTCAGGAAGGTGGCGACTGCCCACAGCACACCCTGGAGACACGCCTTCGACTTGTAGAGTAGTCTCGTTGGTCCGTGCGCCCAGATGGCGATGTCGTCAGCATAGACTGCCATCCCCACTTGAAATGCAAGCCCAGCTGGGATGCAGTCCGGGAGTGGAGCCAGGACGAGGTTGAAAAGGAATGGGCTGAGCACACTCCCCTGGGGAACCCCGGAGCTGACGTCTCTTGGGCTGCTCGTTGCTCGGCCCACCCTGACTCGTATGGTCCGGTTAGTCAGGAACGCCCTCACGTAACTCCGGAGGTGCCCCGAAACCCCCATGCTGTCAAGGGCCTCCAGGATGGCCGTGTCGGGGACGGAGTCGAAGGCCGACTTCATTTCCAGCAGGAGCAAGAAGACTACCTCCTTGTCATGGCAGGCCTGCTCCAGCATAGACACATCTCCCAGGGAGTCAGCCGTACAGCAGTGGCGCCTGAAACCGCTTTGCTGCTCCTTGAAGACGCCCCGACGATCAGCAATCCACTGGGGGCGGGCCAGTGTCGTGTTCTCCATCAGCTTTGCCGCCGCAGAGGTCAGGGAAACCCTCCAGTATGAAGCAGGCTCGGTGGGCGGCTTACCGACCTTCAGCATCGGCCTAGTGCGACCATCCATGAAGGTGGAAGGCTGCCCTGCCTCCGCACCCGGTTAGGAGCTGTAGAAGCGGCTGCAGCGGAGTGATGTCGAGGTTCCGGAGCATTTGGTACAGAGCGCAACAGCCTTGTCTATAACACTCGAGCGGCGTGCCGCAGGCTGCACCGGCGACGCCTATCGTGGGCGACGATGGCGACATCGGGTTCGAGATAGCGTGCATGTGCACATGCGCGGCCACCCTGACATGATGAGCTTGTCTTGTCGGCGGTTTTGGCCGCCGCTGTTACAGGAGGATGCTTTGACCACCGGGAGCGCTGTTGGCGGCAACGCTCGTGAGGCGCCCGCAGCGCGGGCGCCGCTCGGCGCGCGTCGCTGTGCGTCATTCTTCCTGAGGTGCGTCAGCGCTCGGGAATGAAAACACCGCGTCATTGTTCTGTAAACTTCTACGTGTAATGGCGCTTGCGGGCTGTTAGTTTAATGCGCCGGTGTTGGTAGTCGGCCGACGGCGGCGACAGCTGCAATTCTTAGAGGCGGCTTTTATAGGTCAAGTGGCCATGCTTGGAGGTCAATGAAACCCACTGAATGGAGAGTGAGCGGGTGGTTGTGCGCGATGATGGAGGGCACTTTATCGCAACAGGGGAAAGAGCTTCTGGAGGACCAGCGCTGTTACCATGATAAATTGATGACAGTATGAAATTGAACAAAGTGATTAGGATAGCTATGAGATAAAGTGAAAGTTTATGTCTTATCATTCGTTCAAACCTTCGAACTTCCTTGAGCGATGACCGGCAGTCAACATACGTCGTACGTCGTATAAAAAAGCTCCTGGACGCCACCAAGGAATTAAAGGCAATCAGAGCGAACCAGTCAGATTCCGAATGAGGCGACAACACTGAAAATTAAGGAGGATGAAAAAGATAATTACGACTAATGTTTTGGAATAAAGAGGAATGAAAGTGAAACAACGGGAACAACAGTGAATTGGGAAGACACGGAGAATAACAGGAGTCACTGTGAGTCCAAAACGAAAAACAAGTTAAACAAACTGGAGTAATGAGTCAATTGGGGTGACTTAAGGACATACGGATTGAAGCAAACTTAATTGGCAGATATGTAGGTGTACTAAGATGAAAGCAAGCCAATTACTACGAAATACAAAGCAAACTAAATTGAGAGGAATCAAAGCAAAATAAATAAATGAGAGAAATAGGTCAGTTTAAATGCATTAACATGAACCAAAGTAAGGTCAGATGGACGGAAGTGAATAACGAAGACAAAGCAAGTGGAGAGGAATCAATGAGAATCAAGCCCAATCAGAGACATATCAATTTAATCAAGGTAAAGTAAGCTCAATCACTGAATTAACGCATATCGAGTGAAATAAGAGGAACCAAGGTGCATGAACCGGAAACGAAATTAAACTAATACTGGTTTACGGGAATCCCTAAGGAAGACAAGGAAATTTAAGAATTACTATTGAAATAACAAAAGTGAGAGTAAATTAAGTGGGGTGACGAAGTGGCCAAGGTTAGGTGGAATGGAATTAACAAGTAGCAATGCGCATCAAAAAGGAAGTCCAAGTCAATTAGGAAGGAAGGCACAAAAATTAAAAGGAATAATTGGAATTGTAAGAAATCAAAGTAACTTAGAGGGAATGAATGGGCGAATTGTAAACTTAAACACATTGTAAATGCAAACACATGTGGCGTGCAGGTACCGCCCTTATGGTGATAGAAACATTTGTGTCATCTACAGTGGCGCGTATAACTACCTTAAAATCTGCATGGACGGCCTGGGTGAAGGTTTGTAGCTACAAATCTCACTGTCATTCTTTCCCATCGCCATCTTTCCACCCCCCCTTCATTACTTCGGCTTAGGTAACTGGGCAATCGCACTCCTTAGGCGACGAGCAAAGCACGTATCTCCCAATGGCGAATATTGCTGCTTGTGTATACATGCTGAAATTACTTCTGTGGTTCGCAGTGAATGTCCTTATTAGGCGTTTTCAACTCGATGGCCACAGCCCATTCAGTATCTCCAGCATTGACCATGGCACTGTTGTTGGTCAGGCGGTGCGTCCTCGTCTCGCCTTCCAATTGCGCTTTATTCGCATCCTACCCAGAGCGCAGTTTACCCAAACTTCTTTTCAACTCAATAAATTACTTCTGTATTCAGTAGTTCTGTGAAAAGGGGATCCTTGCGAGAATTCATTTTCCTGTTGTTATCTCTTGAGCAGCCGGCCGTTCTGTATTCTAGATACGTGGAATTTTTAACCTACATAAGAAACTGCGGGTGTCTGAATTGTACAACGTTGCATTGTTTTTACGCGTAAATCGGGATTGAACGCTTTTTGGTCGGGTGGACCCCTTATCCCTTTCCCAAGACCTTGATCTGTTCACGGAACGCTTCACACTCGGGCACAACATTGCCTACCCTGCGTTTTGCTCGGGACTACCTTTTAAGCGCCATTATTGTCTGCTATAAGACTATGCACGCGACATTCTCCGGCGTGTAACAAGACCGGTCATAGAAGGACCCTGGACAACACCGAAACGGCCTACCAAAACGGCACTCCTTTGTGCCAATTATTATAAATACTATGACTTTCGTGGCTACGGAAGACCGTGTGTCCCGGATCACTGCGTCGAAGCTAAGCCTTTGCACGGGAGGTTACCCAAAGATATCACATTGCGGCTTGTCAAAGCCCACGCACTTACTTTTGACACCGTTATCGTCAGTGATGTCATTACGGGGGCTGCCAATTCGCCATAAAGCTGAATATAAACAGTAATTGCCACGGTCGATGTCTTCGTCAACGTGAAGTTTTTGCCACGCAACAAAAATTGATAGTGGGGGTTTTCGCACCATCGGTTTGAAAAAAACCTGGCACCCTCTCTCCACACTCTCCAAGCCACCGCCGTCCTTACTAGCAACACGGGCCATAAAAGGAGCTAGTTGAATTAAACCATTGTCTGACATCTCCGTTGAGGGGAAAGAACTGCTCACGAAGCAAGATATGAACACTGGTGCAACTCCTTCCTCGCTCACCACCAGTGGAGCCCCAGTATCCTAACCGGCGATAGGCTGTCCTCCTGACTCCGTCATCGTCCTGCTGTACCCCCTGCTCGAGCAATTTCAGTGCACCTAATCAGCTCTCGCCCCAGCTATATTCGCTGCTCTGTGTCAATGGCGCAAATAAAGAAACCGTTGTGCGGTGGAGCACGGTGGCAGTAGCTGTACCATCTTAAGGTGGCCGATTGTTACCACGGACAGTTCGCAGCCTTTCAATTACATCTAGTTTTTACAATTGTTGTTGTGTCTCAAAAGTTGTAGTCAGTGTAATTTGTTACTAGTTATATTTCCTTGTTTGTTTCTATATATTATAACCTGCCCAAAACGTGCTCGTTCACACCTTTCGGCGTTCTGAATTCTGATACTATTTTCTTGCAATGTATCACGGCGTTTATAAAAGGAATTTTCTGTTTGATTTTGTGACCCACTATTCTTTTCGCTGCCATATCGGGGAAATGTGGTCGCCAACGACACCCATTTTGCAGTGATAATTCACGAAGCATACATTTTCCTGTGGCTTTTCTCACATTTTCCTGCGGATGGGAATTGTGTACACGTACTGGACAAAAAGTCTATCTTATGTCTTCGCCTGTTGCTTCTCGCCAATAAATCCCAATTGATCCGTCGGCGAAATCTTAGACCCCCCCCCCCCCATATGTGACGCTATTTACCCATTTTTATAGGCATGCCAAAAACCTAGCTTTACAAAGAATGTGATGAAATTCGCACCCTTCAGAGTCGGTTCGGCAGTGCAAAACGACAGTGCCTGTGGTTGTGGTATGGTTGTAAAAAACCTTTACTGCGCTAATATTTGCCCCGCAATGCTACTAATCAATGGATCAATCAATCAATCAATCAATCAATCAATCAATCAATCAATCAATCAATCAATAAATCAATCAATCTATCTATCTAGCTATCTATCTATCAATCGATCGATCAATAATTCCAATAATCATCAGCAAACTATTTATTTTCTTCTTCATCGAGAAAAAATGTCTGCATAGGCACTAGGTTGATCAAAAGTATAAAGAAGTGCTTCCGTCGGCTTTTCTTGTATGCTGTGCCCGCACGTGGCGACACGGAAAAAGCGTCTTCAGCAGCAAGAGCACTTCGCAAGAGCGTATCGGGTTACCACTCCGAAGAAAGTGTGTCCCCAGCTTGTTACTGGTCCTCGATTGCACCTTATTTCGGCAGTAAGCAAAAGGATTACTATTATACTTTTATTATCCAGGCCTTACACAGTCCGTTGATTTATTGAATGTATAAGCGGCATGAAAAATTCGCCGTCTCGTAGGGTGTTCGAAACGCAAATTTACAGGACAGCCTGAGTGGCGACGCATCTACGACATGCAAAAGATTTAGTTTGCTCCAGGTTCCCTTTGAATTATCGCATAGTTTCTCTGTTCTGCTTACGTACTCAAGTTCTCGTTATTGAAATGTATTTCTTTAATTTCTATTATTTATTTCATCATCCTAATTTAATGACCTGATTAACTTAAAGTTCCCCACATTTTGCTCAGTCATCAGGCTTGAATTTCTCCACTTATATTGCAGACTAACTCATCTATTTGGTTACTTGACTACTATATTATTGTGGTAGTCTATTTTAATATGCTGATTCGCCGACTTCAATCACTGTCATACACGGAATATCACTTTTATTATCATTATTTCACTCACACCTCCACTATCTGACAAATCCTAATTGGTTTTATCCCACGATTATTGCCCCCAATTCACTTTGACATATACTTATATTATTTCGATCACACCTCCACTATCACACGGCCCTAATTCAATGTACTCGTTTTATTCGTTTTATTTCACATTTATTCCTCCAAATTCACTTTGATATAAGCTTAGCCTCTTAGTCTTATTCTTCGATCCACGTTGGATCTTCTAATTTCGCTTGGATTCATCTTAGTTTACTTTGCCCTCCGACCTCACCTCGATCAATCTTACTTCATGTTCAGTTCTTGTCACCCACTTTGAGTCATTTTATTTATTTTGATATAACCTAAGGGCCTTCCTCATGCGGTTTATTTGCCCTTGATTATTCTGAACTCACATTGACCTGCCTTTATTTGATTTCTCCTCCGTCCTAATTTACGTGAAGCCAGCCGAACTCGCTTTTGGTTGTTTTGAATCAGTTTTATTCATCTCAGTTTAGTTTGATACAGCTTTCTTCGTTGAGTACCCGCTTTAATCCACTTTAAATCAGCCACATTATTTATTTCCTATTAATTCGCATTCCCTCTTCTCCATTTTTTGTCTTGTGTCGTGCTTGCCTGTGGTTGAGTTTCAATCACCTCGGTTGCCGCTAATTCACATTTTTCCGTCTTAATTCGCCCATCCATTCCCTCCAAATTACTTTTATTTCTTACAATTCCCAATGATTCCTTTTAGTTTTTGTGCCTTCCTTCCTAATTGACTTGGACTCCTTTTTGATGCGCATTGCTAATTGTTAATTCCATTCCACCTAACCTGGGCCACTTCGTCACCCCATTTAATTTACTCTCACTTTTCTTAGTTCACATTAATTCTTAATTTTCCTTGCCTTCCTTAGGGGTTCCCCGTGAACCAATATTAGTTTAATTTCGTTTCCTGTTTATGTACCTTGGTTCCTCTTAATTCACTTCGATACGCGTTAATTCAGTGATTGAGCTTAATTTACCCTGATTCAGTTGATATGTCTCTAATTGGACTTGATTCTCACTGATTCCTCTCCATTTGCTTTGTCTTCGTTATTCACTTCCGTCCATCCGACCTCAGTTTGGTTCATGTTAATTCATTTAAACTGACTTATTTCTCTCATTTATTTATTTTCCTTTATTCCTGACAATTTATTTTTGCTTTGTATTTCCTCGTAATTCGCTTGCTTTCATCTTAGTACACCCACATATGTGCCAATTAAGTTTGCTTCATCCGTATGTCCTTTAAGTAACCCTAATTCACTCATTTATCCACTTTGTTTAACTTGTTTCCGTTTTGACTCACAGTGACTCCTGTTATTCTCCGTGTCTTTCTAATTCACTATTGTTCCTGTTGTTTCACTTTCATTCTTCTTCATTCCCTAACATTATTCCTAATTATCTTTTTCATCCTCCTTAATTCGCAGTGTCGTCGCCTCATTCGGAATCTGACTGGTTCGCTCTAATTGCCTTTAATTCCGTGGTGGCGTCCAGGAGCTTTTTTATACGACGTATGTTGACTGCCGGTCATCGCTCAAGGAGTGCGAAGGTTGAACGAATGATAAGACATAAACTTTCACTTTATCTCATAGCTATCCTAATCACTTTGTTCAATTTCATACTGTCATTAATTTATCGTGGTAACAGCACTGGTCTCCAGCAGCTCTTTCCCCTGTTTGCGATGAAGTGCGCTCCATCATCGCGCACAACCATCTGCTCACTCTCCGTTCAGTGGGTTCATTGACCTAGAAGCATGGCCACTTGACCGATGAAAGCCGCTCTCGGAAATCCAGCTGTCGCCGCCCTCGGCCGACTACCAACACCGGCGCATCAACTAACAGCCCGCAACGCGCCATTACACGTAGCAGTTTTACAGAACAATGACTCGGCGTTTTCTTCCGAGCGCCGACGCACCGCAGGAAGAATGACGCAGCAGCGACGCGCGCCGAGCGGCGCCCGCGCTACGCGCGCCTCACGAGCGGTGCCGCCAACAGCGCTCCCGGCGGTCAAAGCATCCCCTGTAACAGCGGCGGCCAAAACCGCCGACAAAGGCAAGCTCATCATGTCAGGGCGGCCGCGCATGCGCACAGGCACGCTATCTCGAACCCGGTATCACATCGTCGCCACCGATAGGCGTCGCCGGTGCAGCCCGCGGCACGCCGCTCGAGTGTTATAGACAAGGCTGTTGCGCTCTGTACGTCACTCCGTCAATGCTCTTTGGTTGGACCTCCTCTCACTCCGACAGGTTGGTTCGGTCCCATACAGGAACATTTTTTCCTCAGTTGGTATAACCCGGGACATACTAGCCCATACACATCAAACTGGTATTGCCGGTTTATGCGTCTCTTTGGACCAAAAACAGGTATTTCATAGTGTCAACCATTCATGCCTGCTTGCCATTTTTCAGGCATATGGGACGGGGAAATGGACCAAAGCAAACGTCCCGACGAAACCGCGACGCCTCCTGAAACCCGGAGAAGCCGTTATGCGAATGACACACCGTCGTAATGGGAAACACACCCCGGTAAGCAAGCTCAACACGTCCAACGCGGTAGCCATTATGAGGTCTAGCCGGCAGCCACTGCTACCGCGAGACGAACATAAAGACATCATACGACCACGCAACGGCCTACAACTAAATGCCATCGGAATGGTAGCAATAGCAAGGGCTCTGAGCAAACCGGTGCGAAGCACCGAAAGAAATTTCAAGTGCCTGGAGAGTCATCGTTGAGCCAAACCAAAACATCGGCATTGTAAGCACACCACACGCTCAAGCGGCCTTATAACTGAAAAACTTCCGAGCTATCGACATCATTGGGCAAATGTGTGAAGTAACCGCCTGGTTGGCGGTTCCAGACAACTCAATTAAGGGAGTTATTCACCGAATTCCACAAGAGATTACAGAGGAAGAGGTCCTAGACCAGATACGGGCGGACTGATGTAATGTCATCCAAGCGAGAATGCTCGAACACTCCACTTCATCAGTGATCCCATTCGATGGAAAAACTCTGCCCACCACATGTGCTACTGGGGTGCATACGTCCGATGCTACCCCTACAAAAGATCCACCGCGTGTGCAGGAAGATGGGACACCGGGCGGATGTGTGCCCAAACTCACCAGAGGGAGCATGCGGTGACTACGTAGAAAAACACAACCCGCAACAGTTGTGCGCACGTAAATGCTCCATCTGTCAGGAAGAACACTCAACGGGGTCCAAGGCTTGCAACCAATGATACAGACCCCCTGTAAAACTAAAACAAGCCACTGATGACAAGGCTTCAACTACCGGCACCAAGAAAATAGGATTGGAGAGAGAAACCGGACAACGACACTGGTCCAGGTCTAGAACAAGAAAACCAGCCAACACATCAACCACCACAGCACCACCAGGGACGGATCAATACGGAGACAAAGGACGGCGCGCCGGATCCAGGCCAAGATCCCCGTCAGGGACCTCGCACGGCCAGAAGGCGCACCAAGGGCTGCAATCATCATCGGTAAGCTGGGCAGACCGCCTCATCTCCGCTGCTCCCAAAAACGATTCCAACAAAAACTATCCACCTTTAAGTCAAATTCTAGCAGAAATCAAACGACTCAAAAGCGAACTGCAGCAAACCAAAGATTTTAGCAAGCAACTACTAGAGGAAAACGAACAACTTAAAGCACAGCTTATGGCTAAACCGAACAATCACCAACCCCAACCCATCACACCAACCTTACCCCCTTATCCCAACAAATTCAATTAATGGAAATCCCACTCGTTGCCGAACCTCATACACCAGCCACGCCAACCTCATCCCACAAACACACACATGGAAATCCCGCTCAATCCCCAGCCTCCAACTCCAGCTGTTCTTGACCCTGTCTTTGTGGTACAAAGTCTCCACGAGTTCAGAGAGCAAATCCAACAGTTGTTCGTCCTGTATAAACGCATCATGCTGAGAAGTACCATTACCATGCGCACTGTTCATGGACAGTGTTCTAAAATCATCCTGTATAACGCAATACCATGAACAAACTAAATGAGAAGGATGACCAAAAAATAAACTCAAATCACCGAACGAAAGAACCATGGAAACCAAAACGAATTAACATGACGGGAAATGCGAAAAAAGCAAGAAATTAAACATGTTACACACATGGCAGTAGAAGTGGAGGGGCATCAGCAAGAACGAAGCGAACTCTCACTTTATGCCCAAACAATCACAAAACCTCCCGACGTTATCCCCGTACAGGAAAACAATGCCGAAGTGACGATAACTGGATTCCAGTCTTTCCCAGTGTGAGCTCCCACCAAAGTCATTACTCCCGTACAAAAAAAAACACAGCAATTGAGCACAATATCGACTCAGCAGGTATCGCCCACTCACTAATTGAAATACTTTCCGGAAACAAAAGCCAACCCAATACTTGGATATTTAATCTTTATACCCCCCAAAGGATAACAACTACAAAATACACCAATTACTTACGGCTACAGTCAAAATAGCAAATAAAGACCCCCTAGTTGGATTAGGGGGCTTCAATGCCGCACACCACACAGGGGTGTGTGGCATTGAAGGCATGAGGCAGCCAGTCAACTCAATCTGACACTGCATACCTATCCCAAATACCCAATCAGAATATAGCCAGTATAAACAGGGATACGTGTCCGGATCTTACCTTCACTAAAAACGTAACTCAGGTCATCTGGGGAGACACGGAGGAAACCCTCGGTAGCGACCATCGCGTGTCAAATCACTAGCATAGAGGAAACAGCACCTAAACGAAAGATTATAACTAACAAAATCACATACTGGTACGCTGTTTGTAAGGACAGATCCGCCGACAGTGAACCGATACGGGCCATACAGGAGTGGACAAAGCAACTAATCTCGGATGTAAAAAAGCACACAAGAGAGATCGTGAGCACGATCCTCAGTTGAGAAACTGGTGACAAACTCAGTTCACAGTCCCAGCAGTTGACAAACGACTACACAATCTGCGAGATGCATGCAGGAGCATAAAAATAGACGGAAAAGGCAAAGACACAACAGCAAGCTCAAAATTAAAATCGCGAACGTAACAGCGGAAGCAAATCATTACGCGAGAGAACTAAACAACCAAAACTGGGCAAACCTGTGTAACAATTACTACAAGGTACGCTGCACTTCTCTCGTACCTGGGCACTACTTAAACAACTAGCAGACCCAGTTCGGAGCAGCCAACAACAAAAACACAATGTAAAGAAGATTATATACAATATCCTGGGAACAGAGGAAGAACTAAACAAAGCACTTGTAGACAGATATCTCCGAAACCCCACTCGGAGTGGAGGCCCCTTACTAAGATAACAAAGAGCACTACACACGGCAAAGACGGAATAACTTACAGTTGCTTGAAAAACCTAGACCGCAGATCTATAGGAGCTCTCGCAGACTACTACAATAGCCAGTGGGAGAAAGGCACCCTGCCGCCGGAATGGAAACACGCAGAAATAATAATTCTCCCCAAACCGGGCAAAACATTGCCAATAGGCAACATGAGGCCAGTATCGTTATCCTCCTGTGCAGGTTAGGTAATGGAAAATGTAGTTCTGGGTAGACTGCAGAACTTCATAGAAATCAGCAATCTCTTCCCCACCACAACATACCGTTTTAGGCCAAACTTGTAAACCCAGGACATCTTACTCCAAATAAAGGGAAAAGTTCTAGATGCATGCAGCTTCTTGTGTAAATCCAACGGTCATCATGGCCCTTGATTTAAAAGGCGCCTTCGAAAATATCGCCCACCAAACAGTTTTATCCAACCTTAACGACCTAACCTTCATAGAATATTTAACTGTGTGCGTTTTTTGTTAGAGGTACGGACGGCCACGATAGGAATGGGGAAATACGCATAGATGCACACAAAACACCGAATAAAGGCACACCACAGGGCTTGGTCATAGAGTTTGATACTAATATATACTAGAGGGAAATCTGGCGTCACTGTCTAGGGGAGCCACGCTTCATGGAGCGTGCCGTCATGTACCGAGCAGGCACGTTGCACTTGTCCTTGGCATGGCTCACGAACAGGCTGAAAAGTTGGCTTTGGCTGCAAAAATGCAACAATATTACTGCAGAAAATTAATCGAATTTGTTCTGTTATTATAAAATTTAAGCTCCATAAAGATTAATTTGCAAGGTATTATTTAGAAGCTTCATGGAAGATGAACAAAAAAACAATTCAAGACGAAACTTCAAGACGAAAAAGAAGCCATGTGGCTAACCAAGCCAAGGAGGCGAGGAACGTCGCTAGCTGCAATGGCGCGGCTCACGGAGGCCCGCGAATGCAGGGCCAGATTACGCTCTAGTATATATTAGTATGAAACTCTATGGGCTCGGTGAAAGGGCTTTATGCAAAATTTGACGTCGGGCACCATGGCCCGACGTCAACGACGAAGACGACAAGGAAGAAGCTGTTTGCAGCGGTTAGCAAGCATGGGCTTCGTTATGGTCCACTGTAAATAGATTCTCTCATTTTGCAAATACATCTTTTCATCATCAACCATGGTTCGTGTCACCTGCTCTGCCTGGTCGTTGCACTGGTTTCAATGCGGATGTGCATAAGGCCGTGATCAGGCATTGCAACGCAGCACATCACAGCACATCTGTAAGTTTTTTATATCTGAGGTAATTCTGAAGTGACTTCGAGTTGCGGAAAGGTGACCTACATAAACTACGCCCAACCTAGGAATGAAATCAACCGCGCCTAGGACAAGGAACAGGAAGAAAGAGACGAACGCATGCGCTGAGTGGCAGACAAACGTGTTTATTGGTTAACGCTTGTGCGGTTTCTTATGCACTTCACTCGTCAATGTCAGGGAAACATGGTGTATAACAGTAACACGAAGACAGTGTAGCAGTGCAAAGCCACTCAAATTGTTAAATAATCGCGTCGGGGATTCCATCAAAAGTACACATCTGCGCTCTTTGGAATTGGGCGTATTCATTTTTAGTGGTTTCTCATTTCTCGTCACCCAATTGTCTCCTGCTCCGGGTACGAACGGGACAAATAGAAGCATTTGGAATTCGGGCAGGCCGTGCAAGCACGCCTTTTTAGTGTCTTTGCCAGCAAGGAATGCAGACACGCGAGGTAGGAGGAATTCCATGCACAAGTACCACTGGTTTTAATCGATTAAATGCAAACTGTTCACACAGCAAAACAACATCATCCAACGAACAACGGTTCGGTATGTCTAATTTGTAGCTCTCCAAGCGATGCTTCGGACTTAGGCTGCGCTGAAAGAACAACGACAATGATGGGTCAGTAACTCCATAAGTAAAGCAACTAGCGACGCTGTCAAGCCTAAAATCAAAGCCGTGAAGTATGGCTCCAGGTCGCTCAGAATAAGCTTTCTATCGTCCGGAGACGGATTTAGGAGCAGCGTTTGAGCGCGATTGTACACGGCCTTAAAGTAGTCCAAGTCGCGTGCTCTTTGAAACAGGCCAGCCTCCAAGCTCTGTTGCAGAAGTTCCGCCAGGCCATGCTTATACGGGGAGGTGTAAGGAACAACTGGACCAGCGAGGCCAGTTCCGACAACTCCATCGACCCACGTGTAACCGAGTTTGTCCAGTTCCTGCGCAATGACGTAAAATAACTCCTGATGAAAACTGTTGGCAATTATGTATGTTTTCTTGGTGGCCCTCGACATCAACGGTAGTACAAAGCACAGTCCAGAACTGTTGCCGGCCTGAAATATCGCTGTTGAGGAGATGGGAACGAGATGGTAGTTGGGAGTGCATTCTAGGGAGGCTGCATTGTAGCCCACGTAAGCCCCGATGTCGGCGCCCAGAAATCGATGCAGCGTTTCCGTGAGGGGAATATTTTTCAGCAGGCTCGTCAAGGACCCCTTGAAAGCGCTTGACACGACAAGGGCCAGGATGAGCCACAATCCAAACCCTGCTTTCCGAATGGACAGGTTCCTTTCCTTGAATGTGACCCTTGCGCTCTGTTGAAGCATCAAGGAAACGAGTACGAATCCAAGGCCGTTGCCTCTCTCATAGCATCTGTCCAACCGAAGAGAAATTTGTGCACGCAACACTACCAGGAAGAACAGGTAAGTACATGCTAAGATTATCCATACTGGCCATTGAAGGGGGAGAACAAGAACGGCAGATTTGGGGAACCGGCGAGGTTTTTTTACAAATACCTTGAACTCCAGAGGTTCGAGAAACCTGGCAACTGCTAGGTGCGGATGCAACATTCGGATGGCCTGGGACTGCGATAGCTCTTGTGCAGGATTGTAAAGTACTGAGCCAGGACCGAGAGACCTTTTAAATGCCCTCATCTTCTCGTAACTGAGGCCGAAAGACTCGTAGCGATGAATGTCCACTGAGGCGTTTTTGGAACGGAGAAGCTCGACAAATAACTCAAAGCCCGGATGAAGACACGTGGTGTAGTGGGCACAGCGTACCGTCAGCATTGCTCCCCCAAGAGCTTCTGAGCCCGTTAAGTGCCGAAACAAGGGCACATGAAGCGACGGAAGCAAAAGCCGTGACGAATCTTGATTCTGCGAAAACAAAGATCGGCTATCTGTGCAACCAGACTCGAAAAAGTTTACCTCCTCAGAGTATTCCTGCAATACTCGGTCGTTGGTTAGGCGCGCCGCAAGGCTTCCCGTTCTTTCGTCAACCAGTAGATATATAAAAAACTTGGGTGGGGTTCGGTGATGTTTTTCCCAAGGGGGCCTGCCGCACACAAGCAGAATAACGCTTCGGAAGCAGAGTTCGCCCGAAAATTGGTATTTTAGCCAACTGGTACCGTCGCAGGTATAAGGGTGGCCTTGAACTGCGGACAGCCGGGTGTAGAAAGCCCTCGGTGGGATGGATGCATGTGAGAGAAAACTCTTCATAACACCGGGACTCTCTTTGAGAGACTCTACTGAAGCCACGATGTGGACCTGGACGCCTTTTCCGATTATGCTGAGGGGGCGCTGGAACGAGGAGTCATTCAGGACGCACTGAAGGACATTTGGTGGACTTGATGGTAAGATGTAGATGAGCGATACTGGCACAAATACATAGAGTAACACTAGTTTTCTCATTGTGATGATAGCTATTCCTCTGTGACCTGCGCAACCGCTTTTCAATGGCTGGAATGTCCTTTCACACACGAACAGCTTGTTGCCAAGACAATGCTCAATGAAAGACTGCCAGAAAGATACGTCAGTGCCCTTTTTCATACTGTTCTAGGGGGTGGTAGTCAGCAGCAGCATGATGTCGATAACGAAATTCGCAACGAACACTAATAGCCACCTAAGCTGTGCGCGAGCCTTCAACTCGGACAACTGAGGGCAACGGTTTATTAAAGGCATAGCTGCGTCCGCAAAGCCTACCTCGGCGCCATCGGTGAGTGTTGTTTTGCGTGAGGAAGGAAAATTACGCCTGTTTTTATCGAAAATAGGGCCCATTAAGTTTATCGCGCCGGAAACAAGACACATTTTTATAGCTCCTGCGGGAAACGCATGGAGGCAACCAAGAAGAAGAATCATCATTCTTTTTCGGTTGTGTATTGCTTTTTTTCGGCATTATTCTATTTTTTTCTCACGTTCGTGTCCATGCCACTGTACAAGTAAAGGCGTTTCAACTTACCTACACATTTTTTAAAGTGACAAGTTATGGTCCCCAGGCTAAGGTGCACTTGCAGTAAAAGAAACCCGTAAGATGTTGCCAAGAATGTGGTCTTTCTCATCACGGGTAGCTGGAGCGTAGCGTCACATTGTTTAAGGAATATTGCACGTCTGCGCAAATTTTAAATCAATAGCTGAAATTTACGTAGTTAGATAAAAGGTGCCGAGAATTACATTGGAGGTGCATGAGTGTTCCCCATTTTCGCATTTTCGGCATAGTCATCTCTTGTCGTTTTATCCAGGATGGCTTTGACACAATTCCTTAAGATTTAATTATTGAATTACCTTTCATGCAACAGCTGGCGCAATTTTTCGGCACTTTCTCGGTGAGAGGAGGAAAGCCACCTTATTCATTTAAACACCGTCCTTCAATGCGTCAGTGTTCCGGGCAGGGTGTCGTGGCCCATATGGGTTCGGCGACCACGAAGGCCCCATGCGCCGTGAGGGCCGCTTGGACTATGCGGTCTGAGCTCCTCAGTGCTGGCTGCCAAGGATGTGAGGGTTTATTGGGGGAGGGGATGGAAAGGAAACTAAGTGAGGGAGAAACAGGCAATGTCGTGTGCGTGGGGGAGAGGACAGTGAGGTCCTGGGAACCTGCGATGGTGATTTTTCCGCCCTGGTTGGTAAATATTGATTTTAGAGGAGACCGTCCAGGCGACGGGTGGGGTAAGGGGTAGTGCTTTCGGAGGGAAGTCAGGCGAGATGAGGTTCTCACGTTTCGCCTGTGAGACGTGAGGAATGTGAGGAGCGTATGACATGATATTACGGGTAGGCAATGTTTAAGCTACAAATGCCCTGCTTGGGTTGTCAAGAGCACTGGGTATGCAACACTGCAATTTTAAAAAGGAACAGATTGGAGCGTGCAAATAAAACGACAAATTGTATAGGCCTATCGACCACAAGTCTCTATATTGGTTGGTAGTAGCAGATGATGCTTGTAGATGCGCGCTTTGTCGTTACACTTGATCCATCAGGGAAGCGCCCGCCTTGGTAGCCCCCCCCCCCCCCCCCCCCACTCCACTCCCCGAAGAGATTACGCCGCGCGTTTAACGGTCTGTGCTTCTTGCGAGGCTCGTTTTTAAGTCATGCGACTACATGCGATGTTTCGGCCAGTGCTTGCCAATGCGTAATTGCGTATCTTTCTTTGGCAGTTTCGCCTCAAATCGAGGTACACTTGCCTCGCAAATACGCCGTGCTTAAACACTACGAAATTAATTTTTGCCGATCACCTTGTTTTATAAACAAAAACGTTGCATATGTAGTTTGAATTAGTTTCCTGTTTTTGCTAATGGGCATTTTGGCAAGCTATTTTCCTTATTCTCGTTCGGCTGAACAGATTGTAAACAGTTAGTGGGTAATCATGACACTAGGAAAGCAAACCTGTGTAGTCGCTTGTATATGGTGACGTGTGTGCTTTAACATTTTTTTTTATATATGCAGCGGGAACCTGGCACTACAGTAAGAAAATCTCCAACGCACCACCCCAGCTTCAATTGTCCGTACTTTTATGGTGACTTTACGCACCTAAAGAAAGTTGCACTGCAGAGACTTTCGTATAGGGATGGCCTTGACGACATCTCTGACTGCCGGCTCCTTGCCAGCGCAGTACTATCGCGATACGGCTCTACCTTCTCTTTCTGCAAATCAGCCACGCAGGACGCCAAAGTATCCTGTGTGCTTTGGACACGCCCGGAACTCCATCAAGTCTAACTGTGGCACTTTCGTTCCAGGTATATCTAGCCTGTGCGCCCTGATAAGTGCAGGCCTGGGTGCACGGAGCGTATTGCGAACAACTCCATGCACTACATGCACGAAGCTCAATTCTCCCGATACTTGCTACTCAAGTAGTGTTATGCCGGAGAGAATGCTTTGGATTGTCATAAATCACCGATATAATACCAGTGTGGCCTATTTTAACGTCGATGATTCACAGCTACGAGGCGTGTCCAGACTGACTGGCACGTTCTTAGACTGACCGCTACGACTTATGTTCTATGCCACCAATGAAAGGACACAGTGCGAACGAAGTGCAGCTTAAGACTTGCAGGATGAAATTTATGGTTAGACTACTCCGTGCGCTGTTCTATCCAGTTATTGTTGATGCATATGCTTCCCATAAGCGGCTGTGCCATCCGGTCACTATTAGTAAAGCAAATCGGGGCGATGGATTCTTTGGTTAGAAATATTTAAACCAAATACCGCGCCCAACATAGCATTTTAGGTATAGCGTTGTACTTTGTGCAAACGTTGAAATTCATGGCGGAACTCCTTTTCCAGCACCTGGCTTAACGTAACGTCACTTTTAAAGCAAATCTTTCTACCTCTACCCGCAAACGATTTCTTCGTGGCGTGCGGGACAAGAAAATCCTAACGCGGATCGGGGGAGGGATGAGAGGGAGGGTGGTATTCACTGCCGGAGCACAGTGTAGATGCCACGTCGATTGGGCGCTATTACCCAGCGTTCCCCACGCGCAGCTGCCTGCTCGCACCGGCGCGCACGTTGGAGGGACGGCTTTGTCGTCTGCGTTAGCAACGGTTGTTTTTTTGCGCGTTCTGGCTCGATTCACGTCCATTGCGCTCTCCTTTCAGACGGCTTGATTAAGTTATTCGACAGCACCTCCTGGGTAACCCCCACCCGACGGAATTAAGTGGTCGTACGGCAAAGATTCCTTAAGGATTGGTTTGCAGTATGAGAAAACAAAATGTAGAGACCAATTAGAGACATCTGGCTGAAAGAGAGACGCCACCTTTTGCGCACTGTTTGTAACGAATGGGAGTCCGTTTTCTAAATTGGTGAACGCCAATTCGGTCGTGTTCTAACAAGTATTACAAAAGGCGAAAGGAGCAAGTGGATCTGATAAAAGCGATTATAAAAGTTCCCTCAGCTTTCTCGAAATTCTCAAACTTACTAACCTAACTTGTTTAATATCGGTATAAATTGGAATCACGAAGTTCACATGCCGAATGGTTTCGGTGTCTGCGCTTGTGTCGCGCGTTGCTGTAGGCCCTAGCTAGCACATCAGGATGGGTAGGTTCCTCTATCTCACCCTACGAAAGGCACTCCTCTCCGTTTTGTTTCTGCCGACGCATGACCGGGCTACAGTGGCGCGGCGGCGTCCGCCACTCTTGCCCACCCGTGGCCGACGGTCCTGCGTTCGGGACGCCGCCCCCGTGAATTACAGTTAACGGCTGGTAGAATTTCTGGTTTCGCTCTTTGTAGAGCCACGTGTGTGAATTCAAGTGACGTCGCATGGGCATTTGTTGTGATTGTCGTTTAAAGCTTTGCCTTCCAACCACCTTCACAGCGTGCTTTATTTGCAGGATTGCAGGATTATTTGATTGAATAAATATGACATGTGAAGAAGAACTATGAGTGCTCTCAGAATCAGTTATACTCCAAAGACGTTTTCAAATTGTGACATTGAAGCGGCTCTGCATAGGTTTTCTATCAGACTAAAATGTTTAATCATCCCCTTTGAGACCGAGGCAATTCCTATGTAGAAGTAAACATAGGAACTTCCGTAAGTACCCATCAGTTGGTGACAACGCAATAATTTACATACCATGGGGGACACACGTTCCATCTAAAGGGCATCGTGTTACTCCATGATCACCAGTTTATTTGCACACAGATTTCCTTAGATAGACATGGCCAAACAGCTAAAGAAATATCTCGAAAACAGATTGTGAAACGATAATCTGCTGTTATTATATTGTCACGATGATATGACAATGAGGATAAAAGAACGTTCAGTAGTTTTCTGTCGCCGCCAAGCGGCTCTTTTGTTTGATAACTAACCAGCTCGCCCTGATTGTGGTGGGAGGCCTCTTCTACACTGACCAATTTTCGGCCGGCTCTTCATCTAGAACCCTCGTTCTGACGTGACGATGTGCAGTGTTCGAGCGATTTCTCCAATAGCGATTCCTGCCTCTACATTTTTCATGGGATGTGTCACGAAGAGCTATTCCGCAGGAAATGGTAAATTCCTGTAATCTCAGGTACATTCATGTAAGCGTAAATTTGTTTAACGAGAACATGCACGTAAAAGGCAACGTAAAGCCGAAATAATGTACCTTTCGCGTTTGTTCAAGTTAAAAAAATTTGATGCCCTCCCAAAATGAGAAGAAGGATGAATGGTGAAGCTGGGTAGTACAAAAGTGACAAAAACGCTGTTTACAGTTTGTGAGTGCGCTCGCTACCTATTAAATTACCTCAATATAATTTAGCCGGGCTTGATGTTAATTCCAGCGGACTTAGATGGGGGGTCCGTTTGGCTCCCGTTATGATCATGTCTTTTTAACAGACGCGGATTTCACAAGGTTGACCACTTCACTGAACGACGTTGTTTTGGAAATAAATGGTACTCTGGGTAATGTAAAAGTCGTCTTAGCGGATAATGGTCACATAATTTCTTTCGGCATATTGTTGCGAGAGTGCAGCTATTTTCTGACGACACGCTCTCTGCACTGAAGGCCAAGCATAGATCGCCTCTTTCTTCCTGACCACTATGAATTTAGTGCACACTAAATGTATTGGGAACACCTGTGAAATTTCAGGGCGGATAGGGGTGCAGGTAATTAGGACGCTACATGACTTTGTAAAAAACCAACGCGCTTCGCAAAGTTTGAAATCCTGCTTCGGCACCCAGCAACCAGTTTAATATTGTCTCTTTGCCAAAGACGACAAGGTGATGCACTCTTCCACTCAAATTAGATACTCGGTGGCACATATAAAGAAAAAAGACGAAACTCACGCTTCCTTATAACTTCGATATGTCAGCGGATCGTGGCCAGACGCTGGCAACAAAACACAAAAGTAAAAAGAAAACAGAAGGTATAGCTCACGGCAATGTATTGCAGAACCTCCAAGAGTTGTTAAAGGGACACTGAAGTGATATGTAAACATTGCGGGATTACTAGCGCAAATTGTAGTCCGGAGTCCCCAGGCCATGTTTCGACCACTCTAGGCGCGTTTACGCGATTTTATTTAGCAGAAAAACTAATTCGAAAATGCTGTCCTCCTCTCTTTACGCTCGCCCATTTTCTGTGGCGTTTTCGTGTGACATCAGGAGGGGATGAGCTGGCAATTGGCTGCGCTAATGCACGGCTCCCCGGCCTTCAGACAGAGTCAGTCGGCCCAGCGTTTCGTCCGCCCGCCGCCGGCGGGTCGTCGCAATCAAGGAGGTTAAAAAAAATTGCTTGGTCGCAATTCGTTCGCTTAGTTGAAACGAAGCCAGGACACGTTTGTGAATGGAAGAATGTGCCTTTCTTTACTTGGTTTGTTTGTACACTGTATCTAGCTCCAAGTCAAGGTCGCTTCACACAAGCGCACATGCGACGCTTCGCTGACTGGTACGCCAGTAGGAAAATATAAGGCCTCTTGAAGGCGGGAGAAGAGTCAGCGAAGTCAATATAGGTACTAAGGAAATAAAATCAACTGATATTTTTACCGTACAGCGTAAAACTAGGGCGCGGGAAGCACTTTTTTGCGCTGGGCGAACAAGCACAGCGGTCAGCAGCACGACTACGCATCTGCGAACGCTTTTCCGTCTACGAAATGCAATTGCTAGACGTGAGCTACTGTGGAAACTCGGGCGACGCTTACTGCACGAGCGTAGTACAACAAATAGTCACCTAAGCTGCTTGAAATGCCAAAACTAAATAAAAGTGTAAACCGGTTGTACAATATATACCCTATATTAGCAAGCCCCTTCGTATCCCGCTCCGTGGCTCAGTGGTCAGGGGCGCTGGCTGGTGACTTTCAACACACCGCTAGTGTTTTGCAAGTCACGAGTTCGAATCCCCGCGGGTAGTGCTTTTTTTTTGTAAGTTAACTTTTTTGTTTTCCGCCAATGTTTTCTATATTGAGTTCACCTTTTTTTGGGCCGCAACATTCATGGCTACACGAACTAGTTCACAGAACGCGCGCAGGCTGGCACTGGCGCGCTAGCGAGTTCTCGTTGGCGTGCTGTTGCCATAAGCACCGACTGCTTGCAGGCAGTGGGCACAGGCCAGAATGAACAGACCCTTGGCCTGGTGCGAACACGCTTTTTATGATACAGGCATGAGGGAGGCAAGCTCCAAATATCGGGGGAAAGCGCATGAGATTTGGGCGTCTGCGGGTACGCGGAGGGCGTTCATGCACTGCGTAGGTCTCGGCTAGTGAATGCTACGACTACAAGCCGTCCTGGGAGGCTTATCTTCTGCATTTTACAGCCGACAACAAGGCAGAAGCGCGGTACGATGATTACTGAGATATTGAGGATGCCCATCCAACAACGCCATTGGTTATGTTTTACAGAACCGAAACCGAAACCGAAACTTGTTTGACTGCTAACCTTGGGCATCGTCCAATCACGGCGCCCCTTCTCCCAACGTCACAGCCTTAGTTGGTGCGGCCGCCGCAAACCGCGCATGGTAGTTTTTCTTCTTTCGCGCTTTGTAAAATAATTACCGATTTGTCAACCGGATAAACGATGAAAAGTGTGCTAATTTCTGCCAGTCTACGCAGTGCAAGCAAAAACGGGAGCTTGACAAATTCACTTCAGTGTCCCTTTAAGGATATCTCTGCGGGACCGCCAAACAAGGCGAACGACAAGACAGCACGCAAAAAATTGTCCCCTAGGTAGCAGCGCGTGTCGAGAAGCACAAAGTAAACTAAGGATGGGTAAAAACAGCCCGTCATAAAAGGGCACACCAAGAAAATGGCCGCTATACCGCCCAGCTAATGCCGGTGTGCAGCAAACACCTGTAAATCATTAAACATGCTGATGAGGCAGGGTATGAAAAGACACTCGTTGTCTCGACGGCATTCTCGCTTGCGCTAGGATTCTCTGGCACAATTTGCTTGGGAAGATTTCTCATAACACACCACTTTCTGCCGCTTTCAATAAACAGACGTCTCAGGTAGGAGCCAATGCAGTCATTATAGGATCGAAATTTCAAGTGTATGCAACTCTTCGGTAACACAGACATAAAGAATCACTCCCTGGGTGTTCTGCGCATTGTATTGATCGGCTACGGAGTTTCGAGAAACACTCACTATTTCTTATTAAATTGTGAGCCTAGGTTTTCACATTGCACCCAAGAAATACGACTTCCCATTCGTATGATGCAGTTTGAACTCCACCATTGTACAATTCATATCGGGAGACTTCCAATAAAACAAACCTGTCAGCCGTTTTCCATAAACAAATATGGTTTTTCTAGTAACCAAATTATGGGCCACAAGAGGTATTCGCAATTGCCCTCGCTATTTTAAATAAAGAGAACAACGAATAACAAACTCAGTGTTGCACACATTTGTCTTTTGGGTAATACGGCAATCATATATTT
Source organism: Haemaphysalis longicornis (assembly GCA_013339765.2). Lineage (NCBI taxonomy): Eukaryota > Metazoa > Arthropoda > Arachnida > Ixodida > Ixodidae > Haemaphysalis > Haemaphysalis longicornis. The sequence continues at coordinate 9,538 of JABSTR010002955.1, read as the reverse complement.
TGCGAGAATAAATCAACAAAATTTTTAGGGCAATTCTGCTAAAGGTAATGTTCTAGGCGCTATTCTCCAGTACACAAAAGCTTTTATTTAAGTCATAATCGAAATGCTTCTTTTAAACTTGTACCAGCATAAATTTCGTAGGAATTGTCATTTTTCATTGTCATTCAACCTGCCGCAGCGATTGTAATATATTGCACTTGGCGAATACTTCAGGTCTCCTTTTTCTTCACTATTTCACTGACTCTTCGTAATTTGGATCCCCTAAACAGCCTAATTTATGATTCCCCCGCAGGTTTTTTGGAAGTTCAGCAATAGATTTAGCAAACCTCACAAATGAAATATTTCATACACTGAAACGGACGTCAAACAATTATTTAAATGTGCATTCTGTCCAAACTAAAACTGCGCTTTTTAACCGAGTCGTAACTCTGCACTGTAAGACCAGTTTGAAGAAATGACACGACAGTCAAATTCATAACATGTTTTAAACAATTCGCGTATACGTTGAAGAGACCATATAGTCCGATGACCACATTAATTGCTTATTTCAAACGTTCTCCGATGTAACGGGCCTTCTGGGTCATAAATTTTACAGTTTTCCAACTACAGTTAATTGCGTAATTTTCAACTCTCCGGTTTCTGTCTATGACTTACGGCGGTGGTCTGAACAGGGCAACTATTACTGATACTTCTCTATCTTTTTTTGCAGGAGTATTGTTTAAAAAACACAAATGCCTACCCCTGTATTTTATTTATTGATGTGAACATTGCAAATGTTTTAAAGAAGCCGCAATAAACATTTCGGTGGTTCATTTAGCTTATTCAAAAGTAAACTTTGCAGATTTATGCTACCCGAAATCCTAAACCAGGGGAGGTAAATAGGAAAATCGGTCGTATTAGGAAGATGGTTGCCACGATACAAATGTTTGACATTAATATTAATTTCAAATGATTATTGCTATTTTTCATTTCTGTGCGCTTCGTAATAAAATAGTCTTGACATCTGCCTATTTTGCTTGGTAATATGTCCTTTAAATTTCATCTTGAAAACATGGTTCTTTGTGTATTTCCGTTATACTCATGGAATGGAATTTTATTGTGTTTCTGTATAACACTGTTTTTGTTAGTGATGTTTCAGCTTACAGTGGCGAATTCCGCTTGTCGCTCGTCGCACAGGTGAGCCATGAAAAGTCAAGCTGTACTATAGATTTTTTCGCGGTTCTAATTGTGATATGTACCGACTTTGCGCAAAATCAAAACTTCTATGCTGATTTGTATTTTACTCACCAAAACAGGGTAAGTCAAATTTGTAAGCAAATCAAACAGTGAGTACAAGTGAGAACGTTGTTGGAGCGGTGAATCAGATTCTTTCGTTTAGAACCATAAAAGAAACAATAAAGCGAAAAAGCGACGAGCAGTGGCGCTATTTGGTATAAGTTTTCCAAATTTCGAAAAGAATATATTTTATCAAGATGGCGAAAACCGCGTATTTAAAACACGTAACTCTAGAAAAAAATCGTATTACCTGTGACAAATACATACAGTGCCGACAGGTTGTTTGAAAACATCTGTACAACTTCTGCAGTTTTGACCTTCTGTGAAAGTTTTTATTGTATTCGCAGGATGTAAGAGTAACTAACTAACTAACTAACTAAACTAAAAAAAACAAATATTGTACTCAAACCAGCGGTCACGCCAAAGAAAAATGTACAAAGGGACTGTCAGGAAAACAACAACAGAAACGATAGAAAAAACCGTTAATAAAAAATGCTGTTGGAATAATTGGTGCATATTGATTAAAGATAAACAGCGCAAAAAACACGTCACAAAAACGGAGAATGACGAGAGAGATGCGGTACTAACAAAGAGCGCTCAAAACTACGACAGAAAAGCGAAAAACGATGGGACAGATGCGCTACTAACAAGAGTTTTTAGTAGCTCACCTGTCTCGTCCTTCCTTGTTTTTCTGTCATGGTTTTCAGCGCTCTGTTTTTTCTCGAATAATAAATCATCATTTGTCACGTCTTACCAATACCTATCGATGCAAATTTATACGAAATGCACAAAATGAAAATTAAACAAAGCCATTTCAGCAAGTTCGGCGCTGGGAGAGCTAGAGCCAATGGCGTTAGCTATGGCCCGTCTGGGGATATCTCGTACTTTCATCTTAACAGTGGTCGCAACTGCAGTGAGAAACGAGTCCGACTTACCCTTTCGGTTTTGGTGACCTTGTTCTTCTTGGTAGGCAAGACGCGATGCCATTCACCGCCGTCGTCTTCGTTCATCAGCTGATCACGTTGGGCGTCTTCATCTTGGGCAGCGTCGTAGCGGCCAGCTGGGCTGGAGCGGGCGCTCGGTGGCACTTCATGAGCTTCGTGGTTGTCCATGTTAGTCTGGTGGATTTCGTCCACGTTCATATCGCAAAGTGGCAGCGCGGAGGCTTTGGCAACACTAGCAGTTGCGCCGGCAGCCGCCGCCGCTGGTTCCGAAGCACGCCATTGGTTCGTTAGGCTAACTGTCTTTTGATAGCTGCGTTGATCGATTTACGAGCACGAAAAGTCCGGTGGGGCCGAATGGTCATCCGGGGTGGTCAGCGCATGGTAACGAAGCTGTCTCACCACTTACGTTTGTCAGCGAAACGACGTTCCAGAACTGTTGGACAATATTCGAGACGTTATGCGAGGCAGGACCGCATAGTTCGGCCCCCTAGCGGCATCCCCAGAGAAAGAGAGAAAAGTTTAATATTTGCAGTAGGTTTAAGGGGTCGGGGTGGCCGCAGGCTCCAGCCTGGAGGCGACTAGCGTAGCCCTGTAAACGAGGGAGAGTTGTGTCCTTAGGTCAGAGCTACCTAGCGCCCCCTCCGACTGCTCGTCGGAGGAAATTAAAGGGAAAGGGTCTTTAGGGCAGTCCCACATGGAGTGGGGTACGTGGAGCGTGTGCCACAGGCAGGACAATTTGGGGAGGGGAGTAAGAGGGGCAGATGTGGTGAATAATGTGGCTGTATATTGTCGTCGCTGAGCATGTCTTGGAATTGTGTCCAGATGGCTTCCCGCTCGTGTGAAGACACGCGGTACAGTGACTGTTGTGTAGGTCGTCCTGCATCTTCGGTTAAAATTCAGGGCTTTGTTAGTGGTTTCTGGCGTAATTTTTAGTTCGAAGAAAAACACCCGCGGTAGCGATGCAGCAAACACAATAGTTTGACCCGGTTTTCTTGTGGCAGCGCCAGGTTCACGTGGAAAGGATGCGGCAACTTGAAAACATCTGCACATGCGCGTTAAAAGTAGGCGACGGCGTTCACTTTGCTTGTACCGTGTGTTTCTTCGAGGAACGCAATTGCAGCGCCTTTGTTTACATGCTCGTACTCGTCGGTGAAATTAGTGATCAAAACATGGAATTTGCATTGCTTAATGCGCGCAATGCCTCTTTTGACGGAGACACCGCGGTCGAGAAGCAAATTTTGGTAACTCTCTACGATAGCCTGGATGTCAGGAGTAGCATCCTCACTGTAGAAGGTGATCATCAAGCTTTGCCGCGGTGGCAGGGTGACGTGATCGTCAGAGATCCTTACAGCAGCATGGTTTTCGGGGTGCGGTACGGGCGTCAGGGAGTGATTGAAGATAAAAGTTATCGAGCTTGTCTGCAGATCAATTATTGCATCGTTGTCCGTGAAATAGTCTATTCCAAGAAGTACATCGCGGGAGCAGTTAGGCAAAATGACGGACGCCGCAGTGTACGTGGTGCCGTCAATAGTGACGCGTGATGTTACGAGATGGCCTACTGCTTTATGTATACGTGCGGACCGTCCCATACTGTCGTAACTTTCTTCATCTTAGACGCGAATGACCCGCTCATTGCTGAGTAGTCAGCTCCCGTGTCGATGAGGGTGACTACGTCAAAGTTGCACCCGGTGCCACTGCTAGGCCGTTCATCCATTGTCTTGATCCGAGTATTTCCCATGCGCGATGGCTTCTTTGTCAAAACTATTGTCACCACCATCTTTGTCACCAACACCACTATTCGGGTCTTGGAATCGTCACCATCGAATTTAAGTATGCTCATCGATTTGCACCGTATAGCATAAGAAAAACAAGACGAACTTTGTAAGCTGGACGGTCATATTCAGAGCCTTGTCGACTTTGACAGTTTTTGGCAGACTTAGAAGAAGGCGAAGAGTATTCCTACGCGATAAGTTGCACGAAGATTTCGTTAGAGGAACGAATTTCTCAGGCAACGTTGAGGACGTCGTTCACCGCGACGAAGAGTTGGTCGCCACCTCAACCGACGCGGGATCCTTTCAGAGGTGGCACCTCCCTGAAAAAGAACGCGGCCAATACAGCACTCCCCTTCGCAACAAGGGCTGCTTTCGAAACCCTGAGGTCGTCGTTTTTAGTGGAAGAGAGGACGGAGCATCACAGCATCCCTACATTTGCAACGTCGTCGGTGAACCAGGCGGCGGGACGTAGGCGCAATACCGAGTTCGATGAAGCAGCCGGCGCCGTGTCATTCCGCCCAAGTGAGGAAAATACCATCCCAGACTCGCATGCTCTCGGGGCCAAGCCCAAAAGGCCATAGCACACCCGCAAAATTCAGATGAAGTCAACGGATGACAGGTGTCCCGCGTGCAAGGAGAAGACATTCACCCGTGTGCCAGCGTTACGAAATGAGTGGCTCGGCAGTAAGTCTCTGAAGAAGCGAATTCAAGCACGTGAAAGACAAGCGTCCGCTCGGCCGCCTGAAAACAGAAAACGCAAATTCATTGCGACGATACAGATGCATGTGATTAAAACTCAGCCAGTACGCAGAAAGGAACGTCGAAGGAAAACAGGAAAAGAAAACGGCACCACTGACGAGACGGTTCAGGCTGCATTCCGAACACGATTTGTCCATGCTCACTCGAGGACTAACTTTACTGCATTATTTATAATACAGCCCGACCCAAGCAAAACTTGGGGCCCCGTCCTACCCAAGAAAGTATCCAGAAGAAGGCATCGAGCCTCGAAGCATCGATGGAGGGTAAAGCAGGCACAAACTGCCACCTGTCGTCTTCAAAGGAATGACACTCGACCACCCATCCACGGCAGAACGTATTCTAACCTGTTCTGAACTTACCCACTGGTGTCACCGTCGGGGGAGGGAGTATGTTGCAGAATTATGGAAGACAAGGTGGGCGACCGCCTACTATCATGGCCATCAGGGGCTAGAGGAGAAGGAAGCGAATAAACCTCGGTCTGGCTCAGCCATGGCCTCGCCTCCGCGTCCCGTTTCATAACACTGTCTATGGACTATTGGACGTCGGACGCCACTTTCCGCGAGTTTTGGGTGCATCGGGGCGTCTTATATCGGCTTGTGCAAGTTGGTGGTCGGGCACTATGCGTCGTCATTGTCGTCGTCTTGTCAGCGGCAGGCTCTGTCATTACGGGTACGCGTCGCATCGTGTCGTTGTCATGTTCGGTAGTCACGTCCGGGTCTGATTGGGTCGTCGGGCTCAGGGCATGTCGTGAAGCATGGTCTTCGGCGAGTGATTGAGTCGTTGGAGGGTTTTCATTTTTCCGCCGTTGTGCAACTTTTCCTCCAGGAGGTTGCTCGTTTTAGTTTTTCCTACGTGAACTTGGGGAACTCCCACGCATGAAGTCTGCGTTGCTTCGACGGCTTGGCGATCGGTATGGTAGGGTGACGGTGAACGGTTGAAGCGCGGTGGACTTCGGTTGGTGTTGGTCAGGTAATATTCGATTTCCGTAGGGTGCTGGCCGGGCCGGGGGCGTAGTGCGTCGATGGAGAACCCTCGCAAACCGAGCCTCTTGTAGGGGCAGCGACGGTGGATGCGGTAGGCACCTCCACAGTGGTAGAACAGCGAACAATTACCTGGTGTTCGCCACACGTCGGTTTTCGTTGGGGCGGGGTTTGCACCGGAGGTGGTCGGGCTGCGACAGGGGACGACGGTATGCAGCCTCTGGACGATAGGGTGCAGGTGGGCGAGGTCGACAGACAGGAGCCGCGTAGGCCTTTGCTTGCGGCACGCGGGGTGCTTCTGGCGTCGTTGAAGTTCCTAGCGCTTGTGCACTTATTCAATAATGACGTCGGTAAGGGAAGCGACTTGTGGTTGCGCCGGCGTTGGGAGAAGTTTCCGCAGCTCCTCCCTCACTACTGCGCGGTTGTGTGCGCGTGGGCTGTATGCTGGAGTCCGCACGCTATCGACATAGGATTGGCCGCGCTGACAAAGTTACGAACATACAGCTTAGCAAGCATTTCGAGGGACTTTTTAATTGTGCTGGCTTCGGTCACAAATTAGGCGGCGGTTTTGGGCAGATTACGGACAACTCCTGAAAACATTTCTTCCTTCACACCGAGCATTAAGAATCGTAACGTGTTTTTTTTCGCCCGGCCAGGGTCAGCACGCCTGAAAAGCCTCTTCAACTCTTCGGCGAACAAAACAACGCTTTCGTTAGGGTGTTGTATCGGCGTTTGCAGCAAGACATCGGCCCGCCTTTTTCACACAACCATGGTGAACGTCGTAAAATTGCGTTCTGAAATCGTTCGAAGACTCTAGGTAACTCTCATGGTTTTCGAGCCAACTACGTGCTGAGTCTTCAAATTAGAAGAACAATTTTCTCAGTGTCTCCGCGTCGTCCCATCGGTTAAACAGCCTGACCTGTTCCACTTGCTCCAACCAGTTTTCGGGATCTCCTGAACGTGATCCATGATAATATTGAGGCTCCCTGGGTTGTTGAAGAACGAGGTCAGGATTGAAAGCGCTGGTAATGGTTCCTGCATTCATCATGGTGGTTCTCCCGACGTCTTGTTTGTTCACGTTATCCGAAAGAAGTCTACACTCTGGCTGAAGACCTTGCTGTCGGCGACTGACACGAGTTGGGCTTGCTTCTAGGCTTGACGGGGGTTAGGGTGCATGTAGCCAGCACCTCAACCAGATGTCACGAAGCCAAAGACGACGCAGTTGTCGTAAGGGAAAACCAAGTTTATTGGAGCGAACGTTTGCTCCCATAACAACTAAATGAATACAGAGGCGGCGAAGCAGCAATGAGGAAAGTGACATGCACAGGCGAATGTCGGCGTACCGAATACCGGGGCATCTGCTCTGCCGCAGATGCCAGGGCAGGGCTTTGGGCGAGAGTGTGTCTCGAACCGTCGATTTACATCCAGAAAATTGTAGGTCAAAGAAGATTATTCTAGGCTAGTGACGTTAGGGCGAAACCCTCTCGTTATCGGAATGAGATAACTCGTGCGGCGTCAAAACAAAGAATGGAACACAAGCTTCGCTTGGCACTCAGATAGCACAGCCGGGCGCGTCCGGGCAGTAAAAAAACATAAACAACCTAAACCAATGCTTGGTTTGAACGTGATATAGCTTTCATAGATAATGAGTAATCATTTGCCTAGGCTGAAAGCTCAGAAGTCATTCAGTCTTTACAGAACCAGGGTGTATGCGAGCATTATGTCAGAATACTAGAGGATATTTACAATGGGTCCACAGCTACCTACTTGCTCCATTTGGAGAGCATTAAAATCCCTACAAGGAAGGATGTCAGACATGGAAACACAATCTCTCCAAAGTTATTCACAGCATGTTTACAAGAAGTACCGAGAAAATTGGATTGGGAACAGGTGTGAATAATGAATATTGGAGGATACCTCGGTAAGCTCAGATTTGCTGATGACGTGGCCTTGCTAAGTAATTTGGGAGACCAATTGCAAAGCCTGCTTACCGCGCTGGAAAAAAATTTCACCATCTTCCCGCAGGGGAACCCTGAGTAGTATGCGAAGCAGCCATGGGGTCGACTGAAGTTCCAATTAGTTTTCAGTTCGATCGCGGCGTTGCGGGAGGAGAATGAGGGAAGCGGAGTGCGCGCGCGCTTCATTCATACCAAGGAGCAACAGTGGCGGCCCTAGCGGAGTATGCAGCGGCTACCGTTGCGTCTCTAACCCTAAGCTGCTTCGTATTATCGCGCGCGGAGCTGCAGTTGCTGCCATTCGTTGTGCAATCCCGGAGAGGAGAGAAGCTTCAGTGAGGAGAGGAAGAATGCCAGAGAGGAGGGGAGTGTTGGAGAGTAGAGGAGGAATGCATCGCATACTACTCAGTGTTCCCCTATGAGAAGATGACGGTGGTTGAACTCGAAGCTATCTCGTTATGGATTTTTGGTTCACCCATACCTAGGGGCATCATGCCTCAATCAACATCAGCGGTGCCTGGCCAGGCATGTGCAGTGGGGTGTGGATGCCGTTCAACGGCGCCCACACAACGGCGGAGGAACAGGCTCGAACAAAAGCTGCTTCGCATATAAAACAGAGCTGAACCGTGAGCCTGAAATATAATATGCCGAAAACTAAAGCAAGGATCAGTCACCTCGGGACAACACAGTGGTTTGAGATAGGTGGCGAGACAATGGAAGCGGTAAGCGAATATATCTACTTAAGCCAAGTTCTGATCCCGGATCCCAACCGTGAGGCAAAGATGATTGAGAGGATAATAATGGGTGAGAGGGCATTCGGCAGGCATTCTCAGATAATGAATGGCTGCCTACCATTGTCCCTTAGGAAGAAAGTGTATGGCAGCTGCATCTTACCGGTACTCAACTACGGGGCAGAAACTTGGATGCTCACTAAAAGGATTCAACTTAAACTTATTACGACTCAGCGCGGAAGGAACGGAGGATGATAGGTGTAACATCAAGGGACAAGAGAGCGGAGTGGGTCAGGGAACAAATGCATCTAAAGGACATATTAGTAGAAATTAAGAAGGAGAAAGGGACGCGGGCAGATCGTGTAATGTGATGGCAAGATAACCGTTGGTCATTAAGCGTAACTGAGAGGGCGGCAGAAAGTTATATGGGCTGAAGAGGTCAAAAAGTTTGCATGGATAAATTGGTTGCAGTCGGCAGAGGATCGGGGTAATGTGAGAATAATGGAAGAGGCCTCTGCCCTGCAGTGGGCGTAGATAGGCTGGCGATGATAATGATGCCATCGTGGAATATGTGGCATATGACGCTGAATTTTTCCTAATTTACGAATAACCAGTTTTCTGCAAAACGTCATACTTTAGATACTACAAATCTCTTTATGGCGAAATCCTTGCGATTGTATCCAACTAGAAGTATTAAGTCTTTTCATGCAAAAATGACTTTTTCTAGAACGACCGTATTGATTATATAGCAGCGAAGGCTAGTCGGGAACTCAACTTCCCAAAGCGAAACTTCAAGACAGCTCGTCCTATGTTAAAGGAAATTTTTTGCCTTTCAAATGTGCGCGCAGTATATTAGAATATGGATGTTCTGCTTGGGACGACGGTAAAAAACATGTATTGCCAAATTAGAGTGCATCCAAAAGTGTGCAGCACAACTTGTCTCCTTGAACTATGCTTTCATAAAAAGCTCTTTCGACATACACGGCAATGTTGATGGGCGCTGTTGCAAGAAAGACGGATATACATGCGCCTAGAACTACCGCACAAACTTTTTATCTGTGCAACATACTTGAATAAAGAAACCCATATGCTAGATCCAACCTACAGTTTTACCCGCGCAGG
>JABSTR010002954.1:0-45844 GCA_013339765.2 Haemaphysalis longicornis | reverse complement strand
TGGCTGGGGTCACGGTTGGTCATTGCAGGTCCTCGTTGGCGTTTCGTGGGCTGGGGCACGACGTGGGGGACACGGACGTGCTCGTCGAGCTGTGGTCGCGGTATTGCTGGGGCTGCTCGATACGGCCCTTGTGCTCACCATGATTCCGCCAAGACCGGGGGCCGGGACGGTGCGATGCTGAAACCATGATGCGGATGTACCCGCACGCTCCACAAAATTGTTACGTTGCGGCAGGAGAGATAAGGCGAACCGAGTGAGAATGATAGCGGTTTTTCACAATATGTACAAGGCTGACATGACAGCGGTCGCGCCAGGTACTTCTTCGTCGTCACCTGTTTTAGGTCATATCCCTGTGGGGCATTGTCCTGTGACAATATGTCCGAAGTGTTATGCAAGTCCATTATCCTGGTCCTCAAGTGTGTCCCCCGTTGTGCTAGCCACAGCCAGGCTCTGTGTTGGTTGTTCTTTCAGGCTTTGTATTCACGTCCTCACTTCGTGTGTGTCTACGTATGAATGCATTGGTGAAAACCGAACGCCGACTATTTCTTTTTGAGTGACGGCGCAGACGCTTTCTACGAGCTTTTGCCCTTGAACTTAGCTTACGAAAGGTATCGGCAAAGGAAACCTCAAGCTTTGTTCTGCGATCCTCGTGCCCGACATCAGTGCTCATTCTACGTGGGCCTTTTTATTTCGTGTTCTGCAACCGAGTCTTTGGAGTGGAGTTCTTGGGGGCATGGAGGATATGCACCGTAATGAGGTGTGCCGTCTACTCGCTACGTAGGTGCTTATATGTGTGCAAAGATGTTTCTGTGAATGTATGTCAGATCGCTGTAGCTTCTTTGAACTCTTATCAGCAGTGGCCATTTTCTTTACTTTACAACAACGGTGCCTTTTTGCAAAGTAGGGAGTGAGTGAGTGAGTGAAATACTTTATTAAGGACGAGAGGCCATGAGGCCCTGTGGGGAAGTGAGGATGGCGGAGGGGGAGCAGAAAGGGAGAGGTCACAATTCATCACAATTCACACAGTGTACACACTTCTAGTTTTAAAGTCCTATTCACAAGATGCACATTTCACTCTGTCAGTGGCACCAAAATGCACAGTTTGCACTGTTGACATTGGTCGTGGATGGGAATGGCCAGTCCGGGAACGTCTGTCAGACCGCTATACCAGCTTGTACAGACCGTTTTCAAGCGCGTACTGGGTAATTATTTCTAGAGTATCGGGGTCTTCACGGACACGACTAACGTGCTCCAGTTCAGTCGTGGGTGCAGGACCCACAGTTAGCAGTTGACGGCGGTTACGGGCGAATATAGGACAGACCCAAATTAAGTGGAATAGATTTGGTATGGCATTACTATTGCAGTGGGGGCATCGGTGCAGTTGAGAGCCTGCCGGAGCTGACCACTTATGTAAATGTGTGGTGTGTACGCTGCATTTGCATACACTTTATTGGCAAATACCTCGCCCGAACGTGAAAAGGGCTTGAGAGGCGCAAGGATGCCAACCGGATTTTCAGCTTGCAAACGCTTACTGCTTCCTTTTTTGAGGAGACGTAGCCGGAGTTGCCAATCTGCTTGGAGAGAGGGGACGGGCGTGGCGGGCACCGTGGGAGGTGATAGTAGCCTCTCCCTGGCTGCGTCGTGAGCCATGCGGTTGCCTTGTCCGCCGGAAGTATGTCCCGGAGTCCAAACAATGCGAATTTTGAATCCTTCAATTTGTAGGTCTTGTATCATGGTCAGGATATTTGTCGCCGTGATGTTTCGGGAAAATGGACGGTTCAATTCTCGGACAGCAACATAAGAATCCGTGATAATGCGAAATTTCTTCGCGCTAAGATGGGGGGAATGGTCGTAAATTTGCCGGGTGGCTGCCAGAATTCCCAGAAGTTCTACTTCTTCTACAAGGCCGTATGTGTTCGAAATTTGCTGGGATCCATTCAATTCTAGCAGGTCTGTAGATGTCCAGGCAATGGCCGCCATCATCCCACTCAAAGACGCGTCGGTGTAAATGTCAATTTCGTCGCCTGCCTTGTCATCTGCGAGCGTGCGAACGTATTGTTCGCGCACTATTCGGTTATGGCGCCGGATCGGGCGTCGACGTGGAATACCGATGGAGGGGCGTTCCCACGGAGGAATTGCTGGCGGCAAATCCGTGCTGTCAGAGTCGCTGTTTAGGTGGTCCCATTTCTGAAGTCTTTTTCCCTGTGGCGAATGGTCCAGATGATATTGGAAACGTAGTTTGGTCTCTTCAATGAGATTAGTGAGAGGCGGAAGAGGAACTGCTTCGTGGAGAGTATCTACCCGGGTGAATGAGGGGAGGCCACTAATCACCCGGAGAAGGTGCCGATTCATCTTGTGAAGAGCATTAACATGTGACTGTCGTAGCTCATAGACCGGGAAGCCGTAAGTGAAACGTCCATGTGCCACGGCACGCGCGAGCATGGTACAAGCTGCTTGGTGCGCCCCTCCATATTTATTAGATATCCGTGTAACGAGGTGTAAGATGGAACGCCAGGATTTCTTAAGTGATGCTTCCACTGTTTTGGGCTATTACAGCTGCTGACTGGAACACCCAGCAGTCGAATTGTTCCGTTGCAAGATTCAAGGAGTGTATCCCCCACTTGAAGGGAGATAATCTGTTCCTTACTTGTACGACGTTTACCATCGACGCTGAACAGTGCTGTCTTTGACGGGGACAACTGTAGCTGAAATTGGGACAGCGTATGTTCCAAGCTCAGGACTGCTGCTTGCAACTCTGTTTGAATAGCTTCTTTGGTGTCATAATCGGTGGCTTCTGTCCATACCACAATGTCGTCCGCATAAAGAGCGAACCGGGCGGCAGTGTCCTGTTCAAGAGTTCGAGCAACGCGGTTTATGGTCAGATTGAAGAGGAGAGGAGCCAGAATGGACGGACTCCTCTGTCCAGGTAGAAAGTAGTGGGCTGGTGGGTTCGAGTGTTAAGACGGATAGGTCGATATTGAAGAAAGCTGCGTATCCAGGCCTGAGCTTTTTGGCTGGGGAAGGCGAGGGCAAGTTCCTGAAGGGTTCCTGATTGGCTTACATTATCACAGGCCTTGTGCATGTCTAAAGCGAGTACGTAGTCCGGCAAGGCCTTGCGCGAGGTCCGATTAATTACCCGCCGCAGCAGCCACAAATAATCGTGGGTAGCATGGTGGGGGCGGAAGCCCGTAAGAGCCGGATGATACCAATCTGTACCTTCCAGATGGTGTACGAGCCGATTGTTAAGCATACGTTCGATAAGCTTACATATTACAGGGGTAAGAGCGATGGGGCGAAGACTCTGAGGATGACGAGGATCTTTGCCGGGTTTTGGGTATTGGATGATACTGTTACCTTCTTCAGGGAGTCAGGTATCTCGCCTGAGTCCCAGGAGTGGTTGTCCGATGTAGTAGAGCATCGAGGCCGTGGGGGGAAGGTTCCGAAGATCTCGCAATTTAACTTGGTCCAGACCCAGGAGACGACTGGTGCTTGCCTTGAGAAATGGCTACTTGCAGTTCACCAGGGTGAAGGGGAGTCGAGTTTCAGACATGGGGTGATCAATGTGGAAGATCGGTAGAGGAGGAGGGGTTAGAGGGTCGAGTAACGTCGCGTGAGGAAACAACGCGTGAATGATGGTATCTTCCACTTGTGTGTAGCCTATTTGAAGCACATATCATCCAGATCGGGAGACGCACCTTCGCACGGCTGTTCATGCTGCGGAAGACACCCCAAAGACGAGAGAGACCAGGTTCATGTCCTAAGATCTTCACAGAAACTCTGCCAATTCTCATTTTGTAATGTGACCTGATACTCGCGAATAATTCGATAATGACGTTTCAGCTGCATCAGGTGATGATGCCGTTTTCCTTGTGTACGGTATCGTTTGGTTAGCCGTTCTGCTTTGCGAAGAAGTTGGAACATGTGGGAATCGGGACAGTCCACATCTGCCGCACTGGTGACTTCTTCAGATGCGAGCGACTGTGCTTGTGTTATGGAGGCGATGAATTCCTCGAGCGTAGGTTGAGAAGAGATTGCGAACTGCGAGCGATATGACGTCCAGTTTATCTGACGATATGCACGTGTAGGCGTAACTTTTTGCTGTTAATTTGGGGCATGATTGGGTAATGGTCACTACCCCAGGTGCTGTTGAACGTGTTCCAGCTCTTCACCGTCCCAGGAGTAGCTAGAGTGAGGTCCTGTGTACTATCTCTTTGAGCGTAATAAAGGCCAATGCGGGTAGGGATGCCATATTCGTTTATTAGTTGAAGGGGCATATACTCAAGAGTTTGCTCTAGAAGTCGTCCTCGACGGTTTGTGGTGGAGTAGCCCCAAAGAGTGTTGCGAGCGTTAAATTCTCCCCGATAATGATGGGACCGGTAAAACGTAGTGAAAAAAGATATGGGATCCAGTCATAATGTGTTGAGGGAATGGCACTCGAACTTGGCTTGTAGTAAACCGACACGAGAAGCATCGGTTTGCCTCCTGGTGGCGTAACAAGGACAATAACCACTTCTCTGTCGCCATTGCATGCTTGTTCCCAACGGTGCTGGACAGCGTGGCAGGATTTCTGAACAAGTACCACAGCTAACCCTGTAGTCGGGCCATGTGGGGAGTGAGCTTGGCTTGGAATAGTAGGATCTGAAAAGGTAGTATAATCTAAAATTTTGCAAGGACCACGCGTTTCCTGAAGCAGTAATGCCATCGGACGGAGCGTTTTCACTTGGGACTTCAGTAGCGGGCCGGTTTGAGAGAAACTACGGCAATTCCATTGTAGTATGCTTCTATTAGGATAAAGGGGTGAGGGGAACATTGGACTTCTAATGTTTTTTCTTTCGTTTCGTTTCGCTGGGAGGGGGCGTTGAGGGCTGTTGAGTTCCGAGCGTAGGGCACCTATGGCTTTCAATAAGAGGGTTAGGGTGTAGAACTTTTATGAATTTACACCATAAATACTCAAAATATAATACAGTCTACACACAAGAATGTGAAATAAGCCTTCCTTGGCAAACTAAATTGAAAGAGACCTTTATTAACAAAGACATGCAATATTTTGTTTGCTATTGTGATGTAGTGCCGGTGGACGAGAAAGAAGAGGAGCTTTAACAGAACGTGCTGTTGGGCGAGTTGGTACATACTTAAAGGAGGGTTAGCGCAAAAAAAGACGAGCGTGGCAAACGGGACAGGCGCCTGTCCCGTTGCCACCGTCCTCGTCTTTTTTTTGCGCTAAACCATCCATTTAAATTATGAAGAAAAGGAGACCGAGCGCGCAGCTGCGACGAGTGCGTGCAGAAAAATCGAACCAGGCCGGTGATCAGAGGACGCCTGTGACGCGCTGGGCTTGAGAGCGCGGCCCTGTGATCGTTTCGGGGAAGACCCGGAGCGCGACCGCTGCTGTTCCCGAGAGCCGTCCGCCGCTGATACCGACAACCCGTGAGCTGGCCGTGCCTGGAGCTGGTGACGCGCTGGGCGAGAGAGCGCGGGTCCGGATTCACCTGGAGGTGAACCCTCCGCCCACACCCGCTGCTACGCCCTCGAGCCGTGACTCATCGGAAAGGTCGACGATGCCTGCCCGACGTCCCGCGCCTGGTTACGACGGGGCCTAGAACCGGTCATCGAGCCAGCCTCGCCGTGACGTCCTCGTCGACTCCGCACGCATCGGGACTTCAACACCTCGAGGGGCTGCGACAAAACCCCGTAGGACGTTTGCTTTCTTTATTGCGGACATTTCCGTTAGCCTCTTGCCTTTTTAACGCTTATATCTTTCGTCTCGCGTCCTTGCTTTCCGTGCCCTAATCTTCTGCTTCTTCGTGTCATGCATAAAGCAACGTTTACTTGCGCACGCACTGGCCACTGACTCGTGACTTTCACGCCAATCCTGGGCCCATTCATTACAAAAAGTGGCGAGCCTGCCAGGATTCTTAACATCCGCTGAAAGGAGTCAGTGAGCCACGAGTGTGCCTGTAACGTTAGCTGCAACAGCATGGATCTTGAGAAGTTAATGGCAATGGGGACTCAGCTGGGACTCTCGGGACAAGAGCTTAGGGCGTGGATAGAGAGCGAACGGGCTGAGCAACGCGCCGCTAGAGCCGCCGAGAGGGAAGCCAGCCGAGAAACCGCTGAAAGAGCGAAAGATGCTGCAGAAAGGAGAAGGAGTTGCTACTGCTAAGGATCCGACTCCAAGAGGTGGTGGTACCAGCCAACCAAATGTCGCCGCGGGAGGGGAAGTTGTTGCAACTCCGCCTGCGATTAACCCGCAGAAACTTCTTCCTCTATTCGATGAGAAACGCGACGACCTGCACGCGTACCTGCAAAGGTTTGAGCGCGTGGCAACCGGACAGCAGTGGCCTCAGGACAAATGGGCCCTAGCTGTAAGCATGTGCTTGAGCGGGGAAGCTCTTACTATCATAGGCCGTATGACCGCCGAAGAGTCCCTTGATTACGTCAAGGTCAAACGGGCGTTGCTGCAGCGGTTTCGTTTCACAGCCCAAGGTTACCAAGAAAAGTTCAGGAAGGCGAGGGCTGAGGATGGAGAAACCGGGAAACAACTAGCGGCAAGGCTTACGGGTTATTTTGATCACTGGATCGAGATGGCGAATGTGCAAAAAACATTCGAGGCTCTTCGCGATCAAATGATCGGCGAACAATTCATCCGCTGCTGCCATCCCAAGCTCGTCATCTTCCTGAAGGAGCGAGAGTGTAAGACGCTGAACGACCTGGCCGAGGCTACATATTGTTTCCTAGAGGCGCAAAACCTCTCGAACCTTGGAAAGGTGTCCGAAGACGACCGCGATACAACGAAAGTCGTAATCGAATCGCGGAAGCAAGCGCCACGGAAATGCTTCGTGTGCAACCGCCCAGGACACCGTGCACAAGAGTGCCGTTACTCCATGAAAGAACCGGCAAGATGCGCTACTTGTGGTCGCCACGGGCATAAAACTGAGCACTGCGGACATGGATTAAGGGAACAGAGCAGGTTGCTGCTTGCGCCCTCACTGAGCCCCGGGAAGCTCAACAGCATTGCATCAAGCTCGACGACACGCACGATGAGAATCCTGCTATCAAGTATTCGCGTGGCATCGTAAAGGAACATTCTTGTCTAGGGAAAGGAATGCCGGTAGTCAAAGGAAGACTATTCGGAAAGCCCGTCAAACATTTTGAGAGACACTGGGAGCAATACCGTTCTTGTCCGGCGAGACTTGGTCGCAGAAAACCAGCTAACGGGAAGAGCTACCCAAGTACTGTTCTTGGACGGAACAGTCAAAAAGTTCCCCGAAGCCAAAGTCTGCGTGCAAACCCCGTACTTTGTGGGCGAGGTTATCGCCTCTTGCGTGGATCAACTGATCTATGATCTCGTGCTCGGAAACATTCCTGGTGTGAGGGAACCCCACATGCCAGATCCCAACTGGCAGCTCAAAAACAGCGATATCCCGAACGCAGCCCTCACCACAAATGCCACAGAGATACACTCAGACGTGTTTGTGTCCGCTGTCGCCAAGCCAAGTTCGGTGAAGGCTTCACCTTTAAAGGTACCCGAAATCAGCTGCGCAGACATCACAAGACAAGATCTGGCCAGGGAACAACAAGGGGACCCAACTCTCCGACGTTGTTTCCGCAAGTTAGGAAAGGATTTCGCCTCCAGAAAAGGACAGAAATATTCTTTCGTCAAATCAAATGACATCTTGTACCGTCATTATAAGCTTTCCACGGGCAGAGCATTTAAACAAGTCGTTGTCCCCAAGAAGCTGCGGGAGCCAATCCTTCGAGTGGCCCATGAGAGCATCATGGCGGGGCACCAAGGTGTACGAAGGACGACCGACCGCGTTTTACAAGACTATTTCTGGCCAGACCTGCGTCGAGACGTGCGACATTTTGTCAGAACGTGCGGAACCGGTCGGCATAATGTACAGAAAAGAAAGACAGGATCTTGGGCACTACCAGGAGGCATGCCAACTTGCTGCACCCAAGACGAAGACTTTCCAGACCCAGAAGCGTTCAAGATCAAAACGCCATCGCGCATGTGCAACGCGGCACTTAGCAGCAAATCGAGGGACCGCAAGCAGGATGCCAACCCGCGTTAAACACAGCATTCACTGAGTCGCCGCCGCTTCATAAAACCTTGCCCAGCTACCGGTCGACGAGCCTGAAAGGCTTAAATGCGGCCCGAAAACCCAACTACCGCCGAGCAGTCAAAGGAGAAGGCAAGACCGTCCCAGCAGAACCCCATGCTCCATTGCCTCAAGGGCAGCGACCTGACCGCAAGCGACACCGTCGGCGCGGTGATGAAGCGATCGCCTGCAGCAGAATCATCGATAGCCAGTCAGAGGGTCGCCCGCACGAAACCTCTGGCGAATGCAAGGGCATCGACAATCCGGGGCCGATTACACGAGTGGAGTTTAATCCTCGCCTGTCGCCATCTCTTTTGTACATAGTGTGTAGTCCACAGTTGTGTGTAACGCGTAATTGTGGTATTTTCCTATACCCTTCGCGCGTGTGCTGTGCGGTGAAGTGTGCCGATAGGATTGACTATGCTCTGTGGACTGTGCGCAAAAACTTTTCCGTCGGTACAGCGAACTTCTCCCAACTCCACCGTGCCTTTTTAACTCTTAGAATAGTTGTTGCTCCCCAACAACTTTCTTAGATTCGGGGTCATTGTGATGTAGTGCCGGTGGACGAGGAAGAAGAGGAGACCGAGCGCGCAGCTGCGACGAGTGCGTGCAGAAAAATCGAACCAGGCCGGTGATCAGGGGACGCCTGTGACGCGCTGGGCTTGAGAGCGCGGCCCTGTGATCGTTTCGGGGAAGACCCGGAGCGCAACCGCTGCTGTTCCCGAGAGCCGTCCGCCGCTGATACCGACAACCCGTGGGCTGGCCGTGCCTGGAGCTGGTGACGCGCTGGGCGAGAGAGCGCGGGTCCGGATTCACCTGGAGGTGGAACCCTCCGCTCACACCCGCTGCTACGCCCTCGAGCCGTGACTCATCGGAAAGGTCGACGATGCCTGCCCGACGTCCCGCGCCTGGTTACGACGGGGCCTAGAACCGGTCATCGAGCCAGCCTCGCCGTGACGTCCTCGTCGACTCCGCACGCATCGGGACTTCAACACCTCGAGGGGCTGCGACAAAACCCCGTAGGACGTTTGCTTTCTTTATTGCGGACATTTTGCCGTTAGCCTCTTGCCTTTGTAACGCTTATATCTTTAGTCTCGCGTCCTTGCTTCCGTGCCCTATCTTCTGCTTCTTTCGTGTCATGCATAAAGCAACGTTTACTTGCGCACGCACTGGCCACTGACTCGTGACTTTCACGCCAATCCTGGGCCCATTCATTACAGCTATTATTATAGGACAGACTGAAGTGGACATGCTTCGGAAAAAATGAACATACGCCCGTATCCTCTGCATCTGTTTAAATTCTGAGCAAGGACAAGCTGTTGCTGTGTACGTACGATAAGAGCTTGTCGGAATGCATGCGGTGTTGCAATTTTACTAGTATCAAATCACAAGAGTTATCGTGCCTTACCTTAAATAATTTGAACTACGACCGCCTGTCTTAGCACCTCGCATATGCATGTAACACACGACCACCTATTTGAGCTGCAAATTTGCAGTACAGCAATGCTTATTAGTGGACCACAACAACTTCGCAGACAGTGGCGTACCAGTCGCACTAGTGAGTTGTGCTACAGCCAATGTTTGTTTGCTTGCCTTCCAACAGTGGCCCTTAACTGTGTTGTACTCAACATGGGGGAAAAAATTCTGTGGACATGCAACCAGGCATTTGGTCCAAAACTGAAAAGGCTGTGCCAGTTTTTATTTTTAACATTTTTTCTTTCAAAGCTGAAAGAGTAGAAAGGGCCATCCCGGTCAGCTTGGTGGCATTCAGGCCAAGGAGATGCTCCACTATTGTGTAGAACCCCTTGGCCCCAGGCTGGTAGCACAGGTCAGCTACCCAGTGGAACCGAAACGCACGGACTGCCTCCACTGGGTTGTTCTACTTTGAACAGTTCATCTTCCACCTAGACGGCACACGGCCCCGCAGTCTCGCCAGTAATGTCCATGATCGCTACGGGATGCTTGGCAAACATGGGGACCTGCAAGGAATAGATGAGAAATATCAGCAAAATTTCATGTAAATATGTGTCGCTCACAAGCAGAGTGAGTGAACAAGAAGCACAGGGAGTAGAGAGCTGCCCTTGAGAGTGAAGACTCTTTCCTAATGCCGACACTGTTGCCAGGGAGACAAGTTATAGCACTGCTTGCCAGCTGTCTCTGCCTCAACAAGTTCTGTGATATTCCCCACTGCTTCAACGTGCTGTAGAAGTGAATCTGCAGCCAGTGCTCGCAGCAAAACAGGAGGAAATAGAAATGACTGCAGGGGTGAAAGGCTGGCACAGGTAAACAACAAAAGGAGCGACAGGCAGCCAATGCCACTGCGAAGTAAGCAAACATAACTACCGAGATTGACTAGAGCGCCCAGCCCGGTTGGCATGGTGCACAAGGGGCTGCACGAGAAGTGCCTTGTCGCTCTGCTGACTTCTGAAGCCGGAGCAATGATTGCACATTTGGCAGAGCCTCATGTATGCCAGGAACAGGAGGCAAGACGCTCTAACATTGTTAAAACGTCTACCAACAAATTTTCAACTAATTTTTAAATGCAGCTACTTAGTGCTGATAACATCTGAATGAAGGCCAGCTGTGGACATTTAAAACACGCCGATATAACACAAAGTGTTCTTTTTTTCAGCTACCACAAGCAAGATTGCACCTTAAACTTTTGCTAAAAGCTGGATTTGATGGTCAATGGGGTGGACTGGCATGCATAAAACTAAGGCCGAGGCAAAAGTAAACAATCTTTCTGTTGAGAAAAAAATTAGGAACAAATGGTTATTAAAAAGTGCAGAAGAAACCAGCTCAGGCTCGAGTGCTGCTCTGTGAAAACATTAAAAGCACCACAGCTGTAATAGTAGCTATGTGATTGCAGCTGGAGAGGTATGTGATTGCAGCTGGAGAGGTTTGCATTACCGCAGTGGTCTGGATGACTTTCGGAGTCTCCCTGACAGTTCTTGGCAGGGTGGCCAGGAATGCCAGGGTGGTCATCACAGCAAAAAATCACAGCGACCAAGCGAGTCAATCAAGGCCAAATACCAGTTAGGTTTTATACACAGATAATGCTCTCACACTGCCTCTCCTCCTGGTCCCAATCATCGGCTTCTGAAGGAGATCGCCGGTGACTGGCTCACTTTTTTGGCAGCCACATCGAGCACTGTAGGCATCAGGCACGGTGCCGAATTCAAGCATCGTTTCCATTGGGGCGTCCCTACCCATCCTTATGAACTCTCGAAAAACCTGAAATGACACCAAAAGATGCAATGTAGCATTAGAACAATGCCCACAAAAGTTTAATATACCTCATTCTTTCATGAAAAGTGCTGAATACTCATCCAAGAATTGTACCTAACAGTGGGCGCTCCTCCGCAATCCATTTCCGCCCTCGCCAGAAAGGTTCTTTCCATGGAGTCTGCAAGCCCTAGCAGTGTTAGAGACGATCTTCCGAGCTTCCCTTCTGCATGCTGCTATATGTCCATTGATGCTATGGACAACTTTACACCTTTAACAGTCCTTCCCAGATCCTGCACGTAGGATTTAAACAGTTAGTTATAAGGAAGCACACTCGTCCAGAAACTTTTTTTTTTGCTTTCCAACCAATTTTGACGAAACTTCATGGGCTTCAGGTTTTTAGCTGATTTCAAATATCTAATTAGTATTGATGTGAGGTAACTAGTTTCGGGGTTCATTTAAAATATCCCTTGATTGTTCTTGAGAACAAAGCAAAATAACTGTTCAACAAATGATTACCAGCACGACATGAATGGATGGCAGAAATTGTGGAGAATGAAATGTGGAAGCAGTTTTTTTTTTAAATCTCATACACGTTTACATCGATTCTAACTTCTAGGTTGGAACTACTCCTGCTAATCAATTAAAAATAACGCTAATTAAACTACTGAAACACAAAATGCAAAATCTGTTTCCCATATCAAATGGTTTACACATTCAGCTTCACAGTGCAAAAGAAATGATCTTCCTAGCTGCACTACATGCTGGGATGTACCTCTCGAGAACTTCGTATCACAGAAATACCACTCATGGTGAAAAAGTGAGGAATTATGGAAACATTGTTTTTTCTTTGTTGAAATCGGGCCTCTATGGTTTTTGTAAGTACCTGGTACTGTTCCACGTATAAAAATTTTCGGAGAAAAACGGTGCAAATCAGGAAAAAAGTGATACCTTAAAAATGCTTTTTTGGGCAATTTTTCGGTCCTAAAGACCCATGCGCCCCCTTAAAAGCCAACTACAAATTTTCACACCTCTTGAAAACCCTATTTTTGTATAGCCTGCTTAAAAAAGCAACATGCCAAATACAACGGCGGAAATACGCGCGTGGACGCTGTAAGCAGCCAGCAAAAATCGGCGAATTTAAAACCAAAACCGAGCAGAGCGCGGCCATTGTAGTGACGTTGCAGTCGTCCAGCGAGCGAACGGACGGTCACCAGCTCGGGAGAAAGTCTGTGCGCAAGCACTACGCGGTCGCGGGGCAGCAGAGCTCGACCGGTTCTCCAGCTGCGTGGCTGGCCAGAGGAAGAAACCCCCGTCGGCTGGAACGTCACAGGCGCGTCATGGCTGTTTATGCGATTTGCCGGCAGGTGCAGCGTGGTCTGCGGCAGAGCGTTTTTAAACGCTTCTGACTAACGAGGCGTTTCACGGGGCTACCACTTAGTGTCCGAGCTATGGAGTATTACTACACTTAAAATAAATTTCGTCGAGATGAAATTTGAGTGCAGTTGGCCTTTAAGTAAGCATCCCCCCTTTTGGGCAATTATTATAGCTTCAGTGCCTTGTGTCCCTCCTTTTCTTTGCCCTCTGTTCAGCGCTATTACTACAATAACAATATCTTATTGCATTTTACAATACAGACAGTAACAAAAAAAGCTTTCTGCATAATTAGAGCAAACTGCCAATAAAGATGCCTCGCAAACAATTTCTGCTCTTGCACGACGGGTTGACCTACAATTGACTATCCAAAGAAGCCCACGAAAATATGCAGATTCCTTACGGCCCCAAAACAACGTATAAAAGTGCCATCCACCCCTAAGCAGAAAACTAAAGGACATTATTATTGTCACGGGACAGGACAATACCCACGACGGCATGGCCCACCACTAATGACACAAGATGGGTGCGGGGCACAGCGAGTCCGACCTCGGAATGCCTGCCTGTAAATAACGGCCTCGGAATGCCTGCCTGTAAACAGCCACATTTTTGCGCATGCACGCCAATTGTGACTTAGGTTGCTATCTTTCAACTTTTTGATCACATTACTCTTTTCGTTGGCGAATCTTAAGCTAACTAACGCCCCTGCCTTTCAGTTATTCTTGTCCGTACAGACAATAATGTTCATCCTAATGAGGTTTTAGCTTTATGCCACTACACTTCTGCTCACAAAAGGGAAACATCTCAAGCGATACGCTCATCTGGCTGTCACCATTTAGCCCCGCGTTCGTGAACCTGGGAGGTAGGGGTACCCTCCAGCCAAGTGACGACATGCAGCGTGCTGATGGTGACGATGACTGACCGCGAGCTGCTGTGCTCGGCGGTGTTTATTGTCCGGTCACACACAATGTTGCCCCCGAGCCTGCTGGAGCAGCTGAACCTAGCGGCCAACGAATATCAGGGTTGGGGGCGCCACACACTTGTCACACTGGCGGCAGTCCCGCTTCGCTGTCTCAGGCTCTTCTGCAGCTTGCTCGGGTGCTTCAGTTGAGGCACCGTCAATCTGTCTCCACTGGCCAAATTTCTCTGTTTGCTGCCACCTCACCCTCATTCAACAGTTTTGACCGCTCAAATTTGCACTTGAAGCGCAAGGCTTGCTTCCAGTGGTCCTGCAAACATAATGAAAATGTACTTCTCTTTCGTGTTCGGAACGAATCGCTTTCTTAAACATACTGCCTTGCTACCTAAGAATTTCACCTTTCCACCACCACAGGGTAGAAATTAAAGTGTTCTCATAGGTAATGAACCCATAACAAAATATTTATCTTATTGTAAATGAACTTACACTGCAGAAACAGAAGTACACATTAAACTCAATAACGCAAGAAGAGTTTCATCCGACGGTGACTATGAAAGTTTAACATCCCTCCTAAATGACTTTGACAGGATAAAAAGAGTGAAAAGACAGGAACACAAGAAAGAAGACTTACATGCATGGGACTAGTGCCCATCCTGTGTAAGTAATCTTCTTATGTCCCCGTTTTTTCACTCTTTTTATCATGTCAAATTTTATCACCAACTAGCCCAAATTTCTGTGTTGGGTCTCACATAGGAAGCCCAATCTTTTCTCAATACTAAAAAATTGTGTCCCTAGTACCTATCGTGCCTTCTTATATGCATTTTGCCTTCACAGTTGGCTATTCTGTACATATCAGCCTTCTTTATGCAACTAATGTAAAAAATTAAGCTCTTAATAGCCCATTACTAGAGCTAGGGAACTAAAACATACATATCCTGGTCCAATTCTGTCTTGCAGGCTTAGGGTGCCACACAACAAGTTGGCGGGACGCTACCTCGTAGTTGTCCAGGGTAGCTGAAAGAAGATTTAAAAAAAAAGAATCAGGTGCAAGCTAGTAACAAAGTATCATGTAGCAATGCTGCTGTGAAAACACTGGACGAGGTGAAGAAATTTGCAGTACGAGCGAAAGTACCTGTTAACCTTGTACCATTTTTCACTGCACACTTTGCTATGGCATGAAAAAAAAAGTGCCATTCTATATTGTTTCAGAATGCAACTAACCCAATAAATATTTTCAGGTAGCCAACATGTAGACGACAGGTTAGACTCTTATCCCATTTAAAAGGGGGAAGACAATTTGTATAGCAAAAATACAACTGAAAGCACAACCAATTAAAATAAAATTATGCAGTTTCACCATGGAACCTCTCTGAAAACTTTTTACACGGAAGTGCAGAGCGACAAATTTGCTTTCGAATCTAAACTTTGTTGTTTGGCCAATCCTTCACTAGGCTCTTGCTTGCATAAAATATGAGCCCCCCCTGCAGGTTGGTTTTGAGAGGCTTTGCCTACGTAACCATTTATTATGACATTGGTTTTATTTGTATAGGCTGAGCCTTTTGTTACAATCTAGCTTTATTACATTGACGGCTGACGTCTATATATCTAGTGTTAACTGCTGGTTTCTAAATCAACATCATTATAAATCGACACACAAGGAGTTTATCACTGCAGAAAGGCAAGACAATTATATGAGTCAGAAAATAAAATACCCTGAATATTGCATTTTGATGCAGTAGTAAGACATCATATTTAGGAATATTATGCTGCTAAGAAGCTGTAACGTCGAACTTGGATACCTCAAACTCTGGTTTCTTTTACTTGATTATTTTAACAGTTTGGAACATCTCTTACAAATATCTTTTATGCCCAGTACATTTTATGCGTTAAATGATCATCATTACATCGAATAATTTTTGATACCCTTTCAGTTCAATATATGAGTTAACTGTGCAAAGAAAAGGTCTGCTTCTTAAGCACCACGTGACTGTATTGCCAGATTTTTTAGGTGACGTTAAAAATATTAGAGTAAACGGAGTCAGTGACAAATAAAAATGGAAATGTTGCAGTATACACAACCTGCATTAGAATATTAGTAAAATCCAAGAGAGAGAAAAAAAGCACTCACAGCGTGCACCTAAACAAATCAAAGCAGAGCCATTCCACAATGCGATGGCGCAACGTGGATGACAGCTCTGCCCTGGATTTCACTTTTGACAAATTGTGCAGTATATCCTTCGGTGTTGGAGGAAACGTGTAGAGATGCGGGCTGATCCGGACCTCAGGATCCACAGCGTTCAGTGGTGCATGTTGCACTTCAAGGCTGGAAGTGCAAAAAAAAATGTGCAATGAATTGAGCGCGCCTAAAAGAGCTACAACACTTGTGCATTTGTGCACATTCAAGCACTTTTGAAATGTTAAATATAATCTTACAGTTCTGCTGGGTTGGCGACAGGAGGAGGAGGAGTAAAGGGGAGGAGAAGGTGGAGGTCCAGTGGCTTCTGTCAGCCTCACCACTTTTATTTTGGAGCCCGAGGTGATCCTAGTCGTGTCATCTAATCAATATGTCCTTGAAAATCTGCATCGAAGACCTGGAAAGCGTAAATTAGCTTAAATGGTCAGCTCAACCTCTGTTTATACAGTACAGTAAGCACTGACCAAGAGGAGACTAAATAAATAATCGGTAAACATTTTTAGCGACTGGTTACCTTTTCTAATGCTAAGCAGTGGCGGCGCAAAAGAGGCCGTGCGAGAAAATATTCAACAATAAAAATGCACTACAACCTTGCTTGCCGTGAAGCAGAGAAAACAAAAGTTGATCAAGCAGCCGGGATTCGAACCCGTTGAAAGAAGCGCTCCTCGGTCGCGGAATGTGGCTAAACACACTACACCAAGTCCATCCATCGGCACACACTGCTTCGTACGTTCTATAAAGTCTCGGTGAGGGGTGTTGTATGATGTATTCACATTAAATGCAAACACAAAAATCGTCTTGTGCAACTGGTGCATATGGTAAGCAGAAGTCACGCTAGATGCTTACGCGCTGAATCCATTACTAAAAAAGAAAACGATGCGTGCGCCGCAAACCGACCACTAGGCATGTCTTATACAAGACGTGTGCTCAGTGCATGCAGCTTCTAACGCGTACGCTTACTGCCGCCTAGATATTGTACGCGATAATGTGACCAAGTAGCAAAAATGCTTGTTAATACGTAGCTTTCCAGGGCTAGTGGTTAGAACAGTCAAGCGTATAATAGCCACAAGAAATGTATTATGTGAAGGCGCAAAATAGAGCGCGAAAATTGTGCGCGCGCAAAGCGCGTGCTGTTTCCCCGGTTCACGCTGTAAACACGCGCCTATTTACTAAGCTTGCGCAGTTAAACGGGAGAATTTGGAGGCACAGTTAGACACAGAAGTTGTTTGTTTTGGAGGGGATGGTACACATACCTGAAGTAACACGGTGTCAGCAGGTTGCAGCTCTTGGAATTTCGAGAAAATGGCACTCTTCACAATCTTCGAGCGAAGGTTCCAAAGGAATCATCAGTGGACGATAGAATTTTTCAAAAAAAAAAACACTACACATTTCAACATTTCAGAACAAAGGAACGAGGATTCAGGAAATAATTCTATGAAAAACAGCCGAACAGTTCGGCGAAGAGGCCAGGACAAGTATTTGAGCGGTTTATATATGAAGACAGTCGTTCCGTTTCACTTTTTCTAACCTAGTCGCCGAGTCATACCTCAACTTTAATATTCTTAAGCAGGAGTTTCTGGTAATAATTCTACGGCCATTTTGTTTCTCTAGCTTTTATTTCTGATATTTAGTAGTTCAAGTTATAAGGATAAACCTTTTCAGGTTGCAAAGCCGACTGTGCGGAATCGGATGCTGCGCGGCCTTGGAGGAATTTGCGTGGTAGATCTTATCGTCCAGGTTTCGCGTAAGGAAGAGTGGGTTCTTCCACGGAGAGAGAGGGGCATGTCGTCTGGGGATGGAGGGTCCGTTGAGGATGCGAAATTCTGCTGTGGAACTACTACGGTGAGCAGCGTTACTGGTGGCCGCTGCTCACCAAACGGTTTCACAAAGGTCTGCTTGTTAAACTCACCTGTATTTATTGCATCAGATGGCTTGTTTATCTATTTTATGGCATAAAGGTTTATAAAACACCGCAAAGACGAACTCCGCAGTTTAAAACCTGGTGCGTAAACACTTTTCGCCTCCATTAGAAAAGTGGCCACCATGGCTGGGAATCGAGCCCGCTGTTCCAATATTGTTTGTAGAGGTGACAAAGAAGAGATGACACGAGGTGCAGCTCGAACACCACATTTATTGCATCAGCTTCGGTATAAAACTACTGACAATAATAGCTGTGCCGTTATTCTACAGTGATGTGGTTTCTGGGGATATCTCAGTCTTGAACCACATGCATCTTTGGGCTCAGTAGCACAACGCTTCAGCCACTGAGCCACTGTGGCTGGTTTAAAAAGCTGTCTTTTCTGCCTGGCAACCAGGCTGCTTCCTTCGGTGACCCATTGTGAAGCCTTCTAGAGTTATTGGACTCAAAACAGTGGCCACAATGATTGTTTTCAAACTACAGCAAGTTTCCCAAACCATAATGAACAAGTTGTGCCAAGCCAAAAAACTGTTAGGGTTTTCAGCCTACTGAAGAACCTAGCGAATTGTGATGAGCTCAGAACTCAAAAGACATTAGAAGGTAGTCTAAATTTTGATATGGCATTAATATTTTCTGTGTTGGTCATTGCCTGTGACATATATATTATCCCCTTCCACGTGTCACTGCACTGCTTGAACAGTATGATGCCGAGTGAAACTCTGGGCTTCCTCAGGTCTTACAGCCATAAGAAAAGAGATGTCGGGAGCTTTTTCATGCTTTAAAAGTATTCTTGCTGTGGTAGCCTTCAGCTTAAATCCCGCCTTCAGCTCATCATCAATTTTCAATAAAGTGATGCGGTCAGATACTTTGGGTCTGAAGTTTGTCAAGTAGATTAGCTGACAGTCACACAAATCCGCAAAGCTTGGCTTTTCGATGTTGGTGGTTCATGTTTCAGGCAGCCTTTATGAGCTTGGTGCTGGAGCCAATACTATGTTCATTGACTTAGTGTTACAAAAGGTGTGTGTTTGCTTTTTGGAGCACTGCTTTTGCAGCAAAGACATTTCAGTACCCCCCCTGAAATGTTGCACAAACATGGTGATCATGTTTTTCAAAAATGGCAAAAAGTAAGACGTACTTGAGGGAAATAAAATTAAATCATGTGCATCAAATCTTTATTTTCTGCATCAACAGTTCTGGATGTTTGCTCGTCCTTCAGCTTGCTAGTCCTTCCAATACTGCAGTCGTTCTCCGTTGGCAGTATTCTGGTGCTAAACTTGTATGGATCACACGACAGGATCAGGGTACCTTCTTGCAAGTGCTCCCACCACTACAGGGTGGGAGGACAGCAGATGCCCCAGGTAGCACGTAAGCATAGATGTGCAGCAAGTGTAACTTCATGATGTCCCGTTTGAATAGCTACGTTCTCGACGGCCCAAATGCACGTAGTACCCGCCTGAAATGAAGTTTGTTTAATTTCCCGGCACGCCTCTTGGTGGCAGATCCAGAGGGGGGCTCTGGGGGCTGGGACCCTCCCTCAGATGCTTACCGCACCCCCCCCCGGCCCCCCTCAGTTTCCCCTTCTATGCCCATCTCCACATGTTTATCTCCACCAGTCCATTTTATCAGAGAACAAAATGTTCTGTGCATTAAGTCAGGCTGAGAATAGGCGTTGTCGTCTTCGCACCGCCTCACATTTTGTGCGCCCCGCAGTGGCTCATTTGTTCTCACTCTGCCGTTCTCGCTGCCAAGCGCTCTTAGAGCAGGGCACGGCTCAGCAGCACCAGATTTAGACAACACAGAGTTAGCAAAAACTAAATGGCCAAAATCTCTGCAACTCCTTATTTCGTGGGCCATGTGGGATTGTCATGGAACAGCATTTTGCGCCTCAGTGCATCAGGCTTCTGCACCATTTTGGATCTGGTTGCAGAGCCGGACTGGCACATGGGCCATGGCCCATGGAGCAGTTGTAGTCCCTAGAAACTTGCCTGATCTGGCATCCGAGGCCCGCAGGTCATTTTTCTTTTTGCTATGAATGCCTTGTGCAAACACACTGGTCGAATGCGGTGCCCTTTCGCTCTGCTGACAGTGTCTGCTAGCGAGACATTTTTCAAAAAAATTTAGTTGTTGTGGTAGCTGTTTGTCATGCAATTATGTGCCCTGTTACTTTTTCTTGGGTCAATATTTTTTCAGGTTTTAAAAGTAAACAGTATTGTGCACGCCTGTGATCCCGTTCACTGCGGTGTGCAAACGTTGGAGCTGAGCGTATCTGCATGCGGGGGGTAGGGGTAGAGAGTTTTTTTTTCCTTTTTTAACATAGCGCCTGCTGGTTAAACCAAATGGCTATTTTTAACAAGACAAAAATATACAGTGCCAATTTCACTGGCACTAAATCTTTTCAAAAAATATCTTGCATTTTGTGTGTGCAAACAGAATTCCTTTAACGTTTAACGGTGCGCTATGTAATCCACATAGCTTCTCTGGGGGTATGTCAAGCTTGTACTTTTGTAAAAATGGTTGATATGTAGCATTAGAGGCAACTGTTATATCCGTACTTTCGTTTATGCTGAAGCGCAGTGAAGTGTTGTAACTGCTGCACTTTACGGAAAGATTTCGTGCAGGAAAAGGCGACTCTAGTGATTGCAGTAGGCTGTTCATTTGCTATTGAAATGCAAACAAAACTGTTGTGGCTTGTCTTGTAGCAGTTCAAGCATGTATGTTGGCGGTTACATCTACCACACTTATGCAAACATTTCTGCTTTGAAAGCTTGTTTAGAAGTTTGCACTGCGATGCTAGGTTTGCAATAATGTTCTTAGCCATAAATTTTGATAACAAATGCTGTCTGTGATATTGTATTTCCAAGGATTGAAGATGGCGAAGGCAGGCGTGTGAATGAACTTTTTATGCCAGACCCCACAGCCAAGACGATGACAATGAAGGAATGCTACCTGGGAACACATCATCATGACAAAATCTTGCGTTAGTGGCTTGTTCTTGCTGCTAACGCTCCTTGGACGAGATGGTTATGTACTGCCGCTCTTGATATTACTAAACCCTAAGGTCACCTCCCAAACGCGTGTTTGCTGTACGTGTTAGTGCTGAAGGTGCAGGGTACCGATCCCCGTACCTCTCGCATTGCATTGTGGTGTTCAGTCTCGTAGCAATTTAGGTCAAACTGATAATTCTTCACAGTTTCATTCTGCTGGACTTGGATTAGTTTTTTTTCTACAGCGAAGTCTGAGGCGCTGGACTTGGATTACCGGTAGTTTTTTTCTATAGCGAAGTCTGAGGCAAGCAGCAACTGATCAGACAGATGCACGTCTGTGAGAGTACAAGACTTTCGTTA
The DNA here is from genome assembly GCA_013339765.2 of Haemaphysalis longicornis. Classification (NCBI taxonomy): domain Eukaryota; kingdom Metazoa; phylum Arthropoda; class Arachnida; order Ixodida; family Ixodidae; genus Haemaphysalis; species Haemaphysalis longicornis. The sequence goes on along the minus strand of JABSTR010002954.1, from coordinate 24,768 downwards.
ACCCTGGTCTCACTGACTTGCACAGTAGCACATTCCAAGAGCTTGCTAAACGCTAGCTGCTATGAACTCGGGTTGATCTGTTGGTTGCTGGATGCACCTAAGAAGTTTGGGTCTTAAACCTGCCATTTCCAGGCTAAGTATTGTTTGTACCTATTTGTGTCCACTTTGTCAGTCCTCTGAGTAATGTTGCAAAAAGGATTGAAGGTGTGTGAATGTTTTCAGCTTGTGGACTGCATGGGTGCATGATTCTGTTAACCTGCTCCTGTATTGGCTGGCTTTAGGGCCCTTACAGAGTGTGGGAGCAAACAAATTGCTTTTCCATCATAGTCAGCTGTCGGCAGGTAATGCGAACAATTTCGGCGCTGGTACTTCAAACGACATTGCAATCATCATCTGGGGGATGTAACGACAGTAACACTGACACTGGTTTCTTCACTGCGTAATGAAAACCAGTGGCCAGCCTAATAAAGGAGGTACACAAAACTATCCCTCTCTGGTGGAGTGGCCATGGCTGCTTTCTGGCCACACAGATAGCTCCCCACTTATGGCACAAGCATCTTCACCTGCTTTGCATATGTACCACTTTCATTTGCGCTATCACAATGAGGTTATAGCTGTATTCCACACCTAAGCTACCCAATAAACTTCAAAACGTTTAAACTTTTCCTGGCGGTGCTTTTTGTTGTGTTGTTGGAAAAGACTGGGTGAACCCTAGTCAGCGGTGCCACATAACTGCTCCTGCCTCGAAAAGAAAAACATGACTGGACGCCTTTTTCTTTGAGAGAGAAGCTTCCCGTTTAGTGTCTGTCTCTTCTTTTTCCGTTTTGCGAACGTAACAGAATCCTTAGAAGGCTGCGCACTATACACCATTTCTTTACTAGAGGTGGGCGCCGCCATTTGCTTTTTTCTGACCAGACACTAGCGCGTCTATGAAGCGACCGCCGAAACCTCCGCGCTGGGCTGTTAAGTGCGCCGTTCTTTGCGTGCGTCTGATCGGTATCCGTGCATAACCGTGTGAACCGTAGTGGTTTGCGTTAAGTTAGCGGTTTGCAGTGCTTGTGTGTGTGTGTTCTGTTTGTTTTCGTCATCTGCGGACAGATTTTAGGTCCCAATTTGCTGCCAGAGCGGGAAATTCCGACCCCAGCTGTTGCGGCAGCAGTAGCAGTGTGGTGGTGATGCCGGTGGTGCTCCGCAGTTCCGCGATGCAAACGTACCGGTAACGCACTGACTGACATAGAAATCGATATCGGGGAAGTAAATACGTGTTTCAATGCCACCGTGCTTGTTATGTTCACCGATTAGTCATGTTTACGGAAGCGCGGACGTCGAATGCGGAGCGCGCACAGCATAATGTGTGTCACGGTGATCCGTGCTCGCGATGAACCTTCGACGAGGCGATTGCTACGCTGTTGACATTGCAATGCAATATATCTTTCTTAACTAGACTTATGACGGTTACTGACGAAACGAATTACCCGGGCGGAAAAATAACACGACCGCACAACCAGTCAAATTACTATTCGAAGGTTGAGCAAAAGGGTTGACGTTCGGGCGAGTTAATATTGGTGATCATGATCGTGATCATGATTGACCTAACTCTGCGCAGCGCATGTGGCCTGTGGTTCGGAGCCAACCTTGTGAAACCGCTGCTTGCACCACAAATGCTTTACGCGACCAGCAGTAACTGTTTTGTAATTGTAATACTTTAGATTCCGTGGCAACGCAAAAGGATTAGAAGCTTTTCCTCTGACCGCGTTTGTGAACAGGTTGAGCTATTTTCCCAAATGCAGCGTTTTCACGCGTATCTCGAGCTGCGTTTCCAGATTTGGGCTGCCTGCTTATCCTGCTATCAACCAGCAAAGTGCGATGGAGAAAGTTATCCTTTCATATCGTTTGGCAGTGTAATGCGTTGGCCTGAAAAAAAGTAAACAAAACGCCGTGATTTTAAAGGTTAGATTAGATGAAAAGGGATTGTTTAATGCCAATCGGCTGTAATGACCAAACAATATATGGTATTTTAAATTGACTACAAGGAACCAGAAGTTATTGTAGTGTTGTATTGTATCGGCGGCTTCGTGAAAGATCCCCAAGTGGTCAAAATTAACTCCGCAGCCCTCCACTACGCGCGCCCTCATCACCCATGAAACGTCGGGGCGTTAAACACCATAATGAATGAATCAATCAATCAATCAACGAACCAATAAATGCTGTAGTTGTAAAGGATAAAGTTGCTTCTACAGTTCAGGGGTTCCGTTCCTGTCGCAGCTTTGCGTGTGATAAGTGGATTTTGCTCCGTCTGCTTGCCGTCCAAGTGCACCCAACAAACCCTGGAGTTGGTCGTCGGTACAAAGTCGTTGCGATTTATCAACGGAATCCACCGATATCTCAACTCGGTGTGCGTTGGGAAGCGATGCCGCAAAAAATGCCGCAACCGCACTCCATTTTCTCCAGGCAGTGTCGTGCACATGCGTGCTGTCAGCGACTGTTTCTCGCTTTCTCTGGTGTTCAATAACCCGCCACCGCACAGTGCTGACAAGCGACGTTTGCGCCTTGAACCGGCATCGCAGCATTGGCTAAAACAGTTTTAAAGTTCCGCAAAAACTAAGCACACGGTGCGAAATACTCCTGAACTACGCAGCGGAGCCCACCGCGCCCAGCGATGTTAGCAGCCCAGCGCGCTCAGGCAACGCTGGTCGGCCGCCGAGAGAAGTGGTTTGAGAGTATTTTCCTCCTTTCCTGGCTGCTTATAGAAAATGGTGTATACTGATCACCTTAGCGTTTCCCTTTGGAATTCCGAATAGGGCACGCCCGGAATGTACTTTGTGCCATAGTCTCAGGCGATGAACACGCAGGACTGAGCAGCAGAGCTTCGGCACTGCTTTAATTGTTCAGTTCCTAACTGTTTAATATTATCGTAAGTCTACAAGATATGTTGGGTCACTGCATTTCATAAACGTGCTTTTCTGATGGAGGCGAATAGCATTAATGACTGTGTGTTCAAGAATTCGGTGTGCGTTCACAAGATCCCCACGTGGTCAAAATTAATCCGGAGCCCTCCGCTATGGCGTGCCTCATCGCCTTTGTAGCGTTGAAACGTTAACCTCATAACCAATCAATCACTTTTCATAAACTTGGGCACTTGCATGTGCTAATTACGTTATGTTTATGAATGACCAGTGTGCCAAACGAACTGTGCAGTCCTAAAATGATTGCGCTATGAAAGTGCCATGTGGTGCATTTCTGAGAATTACGGGGTTGCGAATGCTCATGCTTTTCACTGATGGAAAATGGTGTAAGCTTTTAGAAACATCTGTCGCGAGTTCTGTGTAGTTTTAACGGGCCTGGGCCAGGTAGCACGCATCTTTTTGGCACGGGGCGGACCTCGAGCTTCAACAATTTATTTTCTTTCTGGCCATGCCGGCCCAGCCATTGCCTACCACTGCGGCGGAAATTTGATGACCGCTTTAATAAAAGTCCTGATGGCGACTTCGATTGCAATTCCGGGCTATATCATCGCTTCCTTTCCCGAAGGGGAACTTTATTTTTGCTAACAGTGCCTTTCTGGGCAGTGGTTATACCTGTAGCTCTGGCTACGTGCACCCGTTTGTGAATGCGCCGGAGCCCAGTCACCGCTCGCGGGGCCGCGCGCGTGAAGTGACGTCACGAGCTTTTGACGAGCGCTGTCCGCGTCACTTCTTTTGGCAACCACGGGATGATGCCACTCTGTTGTCCGTTTGCTGAGTGCCGCTCCGCGTGCTGCTCCGTCGGCGTGATAAAATGAAATCCAATTTAAGTATGTTCTTTGCGTCGCAGGCCGCTCATATTTCACCCAGGGTATTCTGTTGAGTGAAGGAAGCGAACGGTGCAATGATATTAACGTCGAAAATTGGTGTCAGTACTCCTTTAAGAAGCGGAGTGCAAAGGCACTACGACGTAGTCCAAAAGTATTTCGCTTATTTCCTGAAAATTCATTTTTTGTTTCAGGGTATTTGCGTTGTACAAAGCTCAGTCCAAGCTTAAAAGAAATTCAAATTCAATATATTCGCTCTACACTTAGATAAGGAGAGCTATTTCGGGCTCATGAAGTCTTTCAAACTCGGGCTGATATTTCAGAACACTATGCTGGGCTCGGTCTTATTTCATTATACTGTCTGGCTCGGTCCGGGCTCGGGCTGATAGCTTTAAAATTTTGGGGGTCGGGCTTTTATCTAAATAATACATCACACTTCGGCCCAGGAATTGCAGGAATTGAGGCCCATGCAGTGCAGTGTTATATACTCTCACTGCAAAAATGACCAGTTCTTAATACATATTTTATTGGCGCAAGGGCGTCTCGTTTTGAGTTAAAAATGGCGAAAACTATAATTATATATGTTATATACTCTCACTGCAAACAACACCGTGAAAACTCAGAAATATTGGGTGGCCCTGATGTCAATGTCCAGAAATAAGGATAATTCGTTGTAAACGAGTTCGATATTACATTTCTTTTACATTTGTCGCCTTAGGTTGAACACTGTTTGCGCCAACAAAAGCCCAGAATAAGAAATATCACTTGGCAATTGTGGTGGGGCTTCTACTGGTTCGATTGGTTATACCACTTGAATGTTATCGTGGAGTTAACATGTTGATAGCAGGGGGTGTCAACACCTACATTATTTCTTCAATTCTTTCAGCTGAAAAAACGTCTGTGGGTGGCCGCAATAGAGCTGAGTGACCACAGGCCACTTCTTCCAAGGCTGTATTTTGCCTTCATGGCCCCAATCACATGCTGATGTCCGTGATGGAGGACTGCATTAAATGCAACCACCTGTAACAGTCAGCAAAGCGACTCCAACTTTTCACCCACTCTTTCGTCTTGTCCATCTCGGATTTGAGAACTACTACTCTGGCACAATGGCAGTGCTTTGTAAAATGACAGCTCACTGCCACCTCTTCATCACCATTGTCATCACCACTGCCTGTTTCATTCAGTTTGTCATCCCTAGAGAGGCAATTCCTACATCGGTGCCCGTCCTTTTAACCTCAGTTTGGGCTGAAACAGACACGTAGTGCTTTCCTTGTTGTGTTTGCTAGCGGATACGAACCTTGTACACAGCGACGACTCGAATGAAGACTTCCTGCCGTAAAAGGATGACTCGATCACACCGGCTGCCCAAGCACGGGCACCTTAACTGCCAGCAGCTGATGCCTACACTGGAGGACCACAGCCGAGTCCATTATGAACCTGCAAAAAAGGGCGGCAGTTCAAACAATCCCGGAGGGCTTCATCATGACAGCTCATTTTGCCTCTTGCTCCTCTGGTGTCGGTTTTCTGGCCGGTATCTGACTGCACCAACTGGTATCTGACTGCCACAACTACGTTGACGGGATCAGGTAGCTATTTTAATTTTTCCATTTCACTATGTTCTACTTGCACATACTCGGTCAATCACTCGGCCCAACCAAGCCTCGACAAAAGATGAAGCTTGTGGAGCAGACCTCCCACTAGTCCGACCACACGTAGTTGTTTAGTAAAACGGGGCTAACAATTGCTCAAGCCAAGTGTGTTAGTAATTAATTAGTTAAATGTTTCGCATTGCCCGAGAAGGTGGCATTAATTCTTCTGTACAAATCTTCAATGAAAAACAAAGATTCATTCAATGCAGGCTATTTTTTGATGAGGGAGAAAATGGTAAAGCAGGAAAAACAAATGACCTGGCAATTTTCATGGAGGCCCAAGCAAGCCGTAGGAGCTCCCCATCACTGTAAGTGATGCGCAGCAAGACCAAAGACCTGGTTTGGCATTGACACCCTTTGTCAAAACTTTCTAGGCCAATCGTAAGCCTTCTGGACCACAAAAAATTTAAAAAAAAATAAGCTTTATCTTGAAATGTGAGAAAATTATTTTATGACAGTAAGAAAGAACGGTGTTTTCTCTAGCTTTCTGGCATAAAATGTTTCCGCCTTGCTTGAGACGTGAACTTTTACAGTGACTTTTTTCGCAGCCTCCGCTCTCTTGGCTTAGCCTAGAAAGTTTTGACGAAGGGTGTACATAACAGGGCTACCGAGGATAAAGCATGAGTGCCAGAAAATACAAAATACAAACTCGCAAGGAACTCGCAGCAAACAGATACCCTGCAATAGGTGGTAGGCTAAGGCAGCAGTCCAAGGACAAGTGCCGATTCTACTAAGTTATTGCACTACTAGTCAGCTTAAAGGCCAACTGCAACGAAAATGTCGGCTCCTTGTATGCACTATTTTCAGGTAGTATTACCTTAAAAAGTGCTACCTGTAATATTTCAAGGCCCAAATATGCATGATTGCATCGTAAACGAAGATCAAAAATGCCATTTTCAAACCAAAACTGGAAAAAAGGGCGGCCATTGCGGCCTGCCGGACTTGACGTTACACTCAGGAATCGAGTGTGCACAGCCGCTGGATTCCCCCATGGCTGCGTACGAGAAGACGGCGCGCATGCCATGTGTTTCGCGTTGTTCGTTTTTTCGAACACTTAAAACATGCACGTAAAGGGGTTTGGAATTTTGTGTAACCATTATTGTTTCACTGTGAGCTGCTGAGGCATGCCTACAATCGTCCGGTGATACAAAAACACAGGCGTCGCGAGACGTCGTGGTGAAGCCCGGAGCGAGGAAATCCAGAATTTTGTTATTTTTGCTTACATGGGCAGTTTTGTTCCTGTTAGCAGGGTGCCCGCACCAAGTCTTTAGATAATGATGCCATGCAGCGACGAAAGCACTGCAGTGTCTTCGCTGGGATCAGTAACCTTTCCTGAGACTCCATGCTGTTAAATGTGCCCCCCTTTATAAATATTTTTTTTTTCTAACCAGTGAGCGAAATGTTGCAAACAGCGGCTAGTTTTTATATTTTTTTTGACGAAGTTGTTTGAACTGAATCGATTCCGAGTAGTGCGCTGCATGCTGTACTTGTTCGCGTTGCAACCAGCACGATAACAGTGACAACAGGCTATCACCTCGCATCGGCCGTACTCAAGCCACTCGCGCTCTTCAAGAGTCGATCGGCCGCGTTCGTGCAGTGGGCCGCACAGCTACCTGCCGCACTAGTTCGTGCCCCGACCGGCCACCACAATAGCGTATGGTCTCGTGTCAGCCGTTATGCGTATTGCACACTTGTAGAGACGCCTGGCCGCGAGCTTGCAGTACGCCGCACAGCTGCCGCAGTCGTTTTGCGCGCCGACGCACTGACCAGCCACGCCAACCGCGTATCACCTCGCGTAGGCCGTAGACGCGTCTCGCGTGCTCGTCGTGTCGACCGAGAGCCTGCTGCTGCCGTCGCGACCACGAAATCAGCCGTTATGCAACTGCCGTACTCACTCGCGGAAGGTGTATTGCCCCACGTCGACCGGCCCCGGCACTCTTCGAATTTTAAGTGCGAATGCACTTCTTAAGCGACCCTGAACCTGCGTCCACCGGCGATGTCCGCATAGCACACCCACGTGGGGGATTGGCCAGGAATCTCCTCGTCTTCCTTGGCAACGGGGGGAGATGGGCGCGCGCTGCCTGGCCGCTGACATGGCACATACCCACGTGGGGGATTGGCCAGGAATCGGGCGTGAGAAGGGCTAATGCACCCGCTTAAAGGAGTACTGACACGAAATTTCAAAGCTGAGATCCCCTCTAGCAATCACGAACAACTACAACACAAATAGGTGACTGGGAATAAATGCATCTTTCTTTCTTTGTAGTTGTGTGTGTGTGTGTGATCTCTCTTTCGCGAACATTACCGAACCGCGCAAATTCAACTCGTGCATTCGCACTTTCACATTCTTCCCCTCGGGGAAATGTGGGGAATTTTTCTCTTTATGTCTCGGAAACCCAGCACTTCTTCAGCTGCTCGCATTACGGAAATGTGTGAAAGCAATTACTCATGCAAGATGCACAAATTACGGTGCTCACTTGCGTAAGGCCACGCGTAAACGGGTTACTGAGGAGAGGCGACGGCCGCTCGGGAGTCCTGACTGGAATGTCACATCCGGAAGTTCGCCGCCGTGGTGACGCTCCGCTAGGTGCTGCATTGGCCGAAGTGAACGGTTTTAATGAAGAACTGCGCGTTTATGAGGTTTAAAATTAGGTCACATGAGATATACCAGGCATTCAAACAGAAGTTCGGGCAGGTAAATTTTCGTTGCAGTTGGCCTTTAACTGTCTCATTGAAAGTTAGCGTATGGTATTGCAAGGACATCCAATGTGACGGATTTATTCATTCAGGAGACAGAGATGGAAAAAATTCACTCTGTGCTCAGTAACTACATTTCGGCATCTTGTCCGTATTGACAACGTCACAGAACTTGAAGAAAGTGCACACGGCTGCCGAGACTATTCCAAAGCTGATGATGGTGATGGTTAGTGTTTAATGGCGCAAGGCCAACGAGGGCAAAGAGCGCCAGAGAAGAGGTTATTTAATGAAGAGAAGTGATTACCACACAAGGGTAGGTATAAAAACGTGTCAACCGAACATAGTAAAATCAATTAAAGATAATGGTGATGGCTAGTGTATAGGGCCAGATTTGATTATGCGTGATAGGAAATGAGGTTTAAAACTGACGTCTGACAAATACTCAAACACACGTTTCACGGAAACCATGGCATCGTCACCTAGAAACAACGATGGATGTAGGGGAATATGTTGTCTGTAGAGTTCTCTCAAGTGTTTGTGTCGTGTTGTGTGAAGTGCCTCGCATGTGATTAGTATGTGCACTACGGATAGGGCCTCTCTGCACCTGCTGCACTGGAGTATAGAAGATCCCGTCAGCAGATACGAGTGCGTTGCATGGGTGTGCCCTATCCACAGCCTACCCAAGGCGACTTCCATGTGTCTGTTGTGTGAGTCAGATGTGTACCGTCCCAAGTGTGGCTTTATCACGTGTAGTTTGTTGTCTGTCTGTTCGTCCCAGTGTGTTTGCCATGTTCTGCGCAAGTGTTGTCTTATGTGTTGCTTGACGTCTGTATAGGGTATCGTTGTAATGTATACAGTGTTCCTGAGTGCAGCAGCAGCGGCCGTTTCGTCTGCCAACTCGTTCCCATCAACCCCAGCGGGTCCTAGGACCCAGCAGAGGAGCAGCTGATGCTTTTGCGCATACCCAGACATGATGGTGTTGAATACAAGATTAACTATGTGGTTTCTGGGGGGCTTATGCGATGACAGTGCACGAACACTCAAGGAATCTGTGTAGATGATAGACTTCGGAATTTGATTTTCAAGTATGTGTCGTACAATCAGTAAAATTCCATACGCTTCTGCTGAAAAAATTGTGTGCACGCTCACGGTTCTGGCTGCATTGAAATTTGGACCATGAGCAGCCCACGACACCATAGTGGAGGTTTTAGAAGCGTCACTGTAGAATTCTGCACGTGGGTATTTAAACTGCAGAGACAGAAAGTGCTGCAGTGTTGCAGCTCGCGGTACCCGATTTTTGCCAAGTTTTAAAAAAGAAAGGTCACAGGACACAGGGCGAACTTGCCAAGGCGGTAAAATGTTTAAAAAGGGTGACCTGTACACATCTAAAAACGAAGCGCCGAGATCCGAGGCTCGCTCTCTCACTCGAAGTGAAAAGGGCAGAGGAACGGATGTGCGATTCACAAACAGCACAGATGTGGATGTGTTGTTAAAGACAGGATAAAAAGGATGTTTATTCAGTGATGAGATCTTAAAAGCATAAAGTAAGTCTATGTACGTCCGTTGGTTCTCAAGGCTCCACTTATTACACTCGACATACAGACTCTCGACAGGGCTAGTGCGAAAAGCACCCGACACAAGCTGTAGCCCCAAGTGCAGCACTGGGTCAAGCATTCGCAATGCTGTTTTAGTCGCCGACCCATACACCACACTGCCATATCTAAATGAGAACCAACCAAAGCAGTATGAGCCGTAGTAGGATTTCTTTGTCAGCCCCATAGGATTGGTGGGAGAGTACCTTAAGGATATTCATTGTTTTCATACATTTATGCTTAAGTTTTTTGATATGTGGGATGAATGTAAGTTTGTGGTCAAACACCACACCTAAAAACTTGTGCTTCTTGTTCACAGGAAGCAACACGCCATTAAGAGTACTGTCTGGGTCCATATGGACCCCGCGCTTCCTGGAGATCACAACGCAAGAGCTTTTGCAGGATTCAATTTAAAACCATTCTTGTCTGCCCAGCCGGCAAGTTTCTTGACGCCGAGCTGGACTTGACGTTCGCATATTGACATATTACATGGTTTAAAAGATATCTGCACGTCACCTACATACATGGAATAAGAGATTGTAGGTGCAGTGCCTTTCCAAGGGAGTTCATCTTAACTATGAAGAGGGTACAGCTCAACTAGCCACCTTGCGGTTCGCCATTTTCTTGCACGTAAACCTTTGAGAGTGCACAACCAACTCTTACTCGAAATGTTCTTTCCGACAGGTAACTAACAAGGGTGTTTAACATGTTACCCGAAACACCAAATGACCTGAGGTCACTAAGGATCCCGTAGCACCAAGCGGTGTCTTAGGCCTTCTCGAGGTCGAAAAACACAGTTACGCAATACTGTTTATGCACGAAGGCATCCTTAATATACTATTCAAGAGCTACGAGTTGATCATTCGTGGATCGCCCCGCCCTGAAGCCTGCCTGGCAGCTCTCGAGAAGACCGTTGTACTCAAGGAAGTACACGAGCCTGCGATTTATCATCTTCTCGAGAAGCTTGCACAGGCAGCTCGTCAAGGCTATAGAACGGTAACTTGAGGAGGACGACGGGCCATTTCCCTCCTTCAAGAAAGCCACTACTATGGCCTCCCTCCAAGAGTGTGGGGTGTGCCCCGAAAGCCATATTTTATTATATAGATTTAGAAGTGCTCCAAGTGTGTCTGCGTGTAGGTGTTGTATCATTGTATATGTGATGTTGTCTGGGCCTGGAGCTGAGGGTTTACACGTGCTCAAAGCAGCCCCCAGCTCATGCAGTGAAAACTCTGAGTTATAAGAAGATGTTGACCTATTGTTATCTAGTATAGGCTTCTTTTCGGCCGTTTCTTTGTGTTTCATGAAAGTGTTTGTGTAGTGTGCTGAACTGGACACGTGTTGGAAGTGTTGTGCGAGTGTGTCAGCCTGGTCTTCGAGTGTATCCCTTGTTGTGCTGACCAGAGGCAGGCTGTGTGTTTGCTGTGCTTTGAGTTTGCGTATTCTTGTCCATACTTTCCGTGTGTCTGTGTAGGAGTTTACTGATGTTACGAAGGAACGCCAACTCTCTCGTTTTGCCTCATGGCACACACGTTTTCCTAATGCCTTGGCCCTAACGCCTTGGCCCGTTTGAACAAAATGAGGTTACCCGACGTGGGGTACCGACGTAGGATACCCCACGCCTTGTTCTGGGCCTCTCGCGCCCGCCTACAGTCCTCATTCCACCACGGCCTCCCCTGGTTGCGCGGGGCACCAGAGGCGTGGGGAATGGACCTTTCGGCGGCGTCGAGGATGTGCGCCGTGAGCAGTTGGGTAGCTTCTTCAACGTGTAGGTGTCCTATGGATGTGTGGTGTAGTTTAGATGAATCTGTAAATGTATTCCAGTTTGCTCTTGCTTCATTAAGCCTGTTCTGGGAAGATGGACTGCTCGGGCCTTTACCTATATATGTTAGTGAAGTGGAGAAGTGGTCACTACCGTATGGGTCCGTGCCCACGCCCCACTCAAGACAAAGAAAAAGAACTGCGGACCCAATTGCGAAGTCTAGGTGTGAATAAGTTGCCAAGTCTAGGTGTAAATAAGTGTTGTGTCCTATATTATAGTATGTAGGCTGTTTCTGGTTAAAAAGACATGCTCCCGACGATGTTAAGAATTTCTCAATGAGGCGTCCTCTGGCATCTGTGCGAGCAGAGCCCCAAGGAGAGTTATGTGCATTCAGGTCACCTAAGAGAATGTATGGTTCAGATAATTGATCAACCAGACCCTAAAAATCTCAGATGCAGAGCTGGAAGTCAGGAGGGATGTACACAGAACATAGTGTTATAAGCCTATTGAAGACTATCGTTCGGATGGCAACAGCTTCAAGAATGGTCTGTAGTTGGACAGTGTGGCACGCCAAGGATTTTCGGGCAATGATGGCCACACCACCTGAGGATGTACCACCACCACCTCTGTCCATCCTAAATATAATGTAATTGTTTAAGAAATTTGTGTGTTTCGAGTTTAAATGTGTTTCTTGGAGGCACATCACACTTGGCTGTTTGCAATAAAATATTTCATAGATATCATCAAGATTTTTAATGAGGCCTCTGTAGTTCCACTGGATGATGTTTTGTCTTCCCATTATTTAGGTTTAGAGCAACTGGAATATGTGTGTGTTTATGTGTCGACTTTAGGGGCTTTGGGAGGGGTTTTTTCGACTTGTCTACTGACCTGGATGCCAGAGCCTGTTCCTTTCGCTGCGATGAAAGTCGGAAGGGCTCGGCGTCCATGTCATCATCTGAAGGCGAGGGGGTGCCCAGCGGACTGGGCCCCCTTGACTTGGTACCCTTTCGGGCGTTCTTTGTCTGCACTGCCAGTGCCGAAGGCGTGGGGAGCGTCCCAGATGGCCCACGCAGTGAGGCGGGGGAGGGGGTCGCTGCTACTGCCTCCGTCTCCATCTCGTCCGTGCCCTTGCGTGTGCTTTGGGCCGGTGGAGAGGAAGCAGTTGACGCAGCGGCATCCCCAACAGACGTGGTAGCCACCACAGCCGCTGCTGGCTGGGCAAGTGGCGTGGTGACCGGGGCGGCTGCCACTGGCAGCCTCGTGGGGGGAGCAAATCAGCTGCGCTATATTGCGTCACCGCCGAAACCAGGAGCCGCTCCGCCCCCGGCGAGCAGCGTCGGCATACCTCCGGAGGCCGAAGAGTGAAAACCTCTTGCGGGCCTCCGGAAAGCCGATGTTCTCAGTTGACCTTCAAAGGGATGATTTGTTTTTCCTGTTTGAACTTTTCGCATGATCGTGAAAACGCAGGCATGAGGTCCATGGCAATTGGGACAAGTGAAGTTGCTAGCATCACAGTTGTCTGCAGAATGGTGAGCTTGCCCACACTTCGCACATGTGAGTTTACCGCGGCAGGAGTTCGTACCGTGCCCATAACACTGGCACTTGAAGCAGTGGCGTGGATTTGGCACATACGGGCGCGTGGGACATCGGAGGAAACCTGCCGTCCACTGCTCCGGTAGTGGGGGTTCTATCAAAAGTCAAGAATATGTGCTTTGTTTTGACTTCTTTGTTGTCTCGCCTTATTGTGATGCCCCAGACTGCTGTGACCCTTGGTCAGGCAGTCCTTCTAGGAGGTCAGTTTCTGTTTCATTAATGAGATCGAGTTCAGAGAAGACGCCTTGGGAAGAGTTCAGGGTTCTATGGGGAGTGACTGCTATTTCAAAATCATGGATTCTGGTTTGTTGCAGAAGCTTATTCGCCTGCTCTTTGTGGCTGACTTCAACGAGCACATCTCAAGAAGAAAGTTTTTTTGCCTTTTAGTTCTTCCCTGCAACACTCTCGATGAACTCTCGATGAACTCGATGAGGAAGACCGATTTTTCACTTACGGGGGTTTCTTTATTTACAGATTGCATCACAAGGAAGCGTGGATAGTTTTTCTTGCTTCGAAGGTCAATGGTTTGGTTGCGGTTTGAGAGTTACATCAGTGCGGGCCCTCTTCAGGGCCCGATCATTTGGAGGGGGGGGGGTTTGACAATACCATATAGCATAGTATAGAAGCAGGGGACGGGGGTACTTCGTTCGCTCGGTTTACCCTGATGCCGAGAGAGGTCCCGGAGCTCCCTGCATGGTAAACAGACAGGGAGCCCATCCGCCGGAGCTTGACCTAGGCTCCGACGGCCACCGTTTGTGGTTTCTGCCCTTCACCTTACAACTCGTAGCCACGGTAGATTACAGCAAGAGTATGGGGGCTCGGGGTCCGCGGTGTCGCCAACACTGTCACCAAGATTACTCAAGGTGCTCTGTGCGGGGGAGACTGTTACGAAGCATTGCTCTCGATGGTGCTCCAGTAGACGGTGTTTGAGTAGTACACACTGTGGAATTCTGCATATCGTCTGGATACCAAAAATCGAAAGCCCACCGCGACACACGCCGCCTTCTGGCCACCACACCGCTTCACATGCCGAGGCATTTGAAAATTTCTAAGGTGAAATGAGACGCTTCAAGTGCCTGTTGTCACAGTCATTGTAGGGCTTCTGACAATGTTGCCCTCTGTCGAACCGACACCCGGGACCACGGGAGACAAAAGATAGGCGCTTGTGGGGGCCAAACCCTTCCACCCTCGCTTCTCTTTGTGGCCGCTGCCGTAATGGCGGTTTGGGGAGCTCCCACCCAAGACGCTTCGGGGTGACAAGCCCACTAATGCACAACATGGTGTCATGGTTCAGGGATTGCATGCCTCACGGTCACCGGGTCACCCTTGCAGTGCGCAAGCCCAAAACACAGGAAACTTGCCCCTTCGGCGTGCATGCGTTCTCCTGGAAACACCGCGTGTGGGAGAGGAGAGGTAGAGGTATGTCGGGAATTCGGTGGGGTGGCGTTTGGCCCCATCACTGGTTCACTTGAGAGGCCGTACGAGCAATCGCATCTGCTGCACTGCACACAAAGGGGTGCCAGGTATTATCCTCCTGTACAAGACAGCCAGCAGCCAACTGGGCTGTGGGTTCAAACCATCGTCTCCTTGCTTAGTGCACGTAAAGCTTTGCCGTCTAGGGTTTGACTAGGGGTTGATCGCTGAGGTTGGACCCCTAGGTTATAATTCAGTGAGGTGATCGCCAAGGCAGCAAGGTTTTCTCGTCCCTTTTGCAAATACTGTCTTGTACTTCATTGTACATGCAGTCTCTTACTGTGCAGCATGCAAGAGTCTTAAGAGCACTTCAGGCAGCTGCGTCAGCCTCATGTACAATTGAACGAAGTATTTTTCTAAAGACAGAAGGAAAACGAAGGAGGAAAGTGTGGCAAACGTGTGAGGGGGAGGACGGAATGCCGAGGTGGCTCGAGACGCTCCTTGGCGGCAACAGGTTACGAGATAACCGAGAGAACAAATACACCACCGAATATCAGCCCACAGGAAAGCGGAGGATAAAAGTATGGAAAAAGTGTGAGGGCGAGAACAGTATGCCGAGACCGCGCCACAGACCAAGCTTGCGCTGCATGATGCCTGTACATCGCTCATTTGGTGTCCTGCTCATTGCGTGGCTCATCCAAACCAAGTGACATTTGCGCGGGAGGTCCAAACATGATGTACAAAAACATGCTCTGCGGTGGAGATGCACTGCGAGATAATGGCAGAGTAGCACACACTGCCATTAGTTCACCTATCACCCTGTTCCTTCCTGAGATGCAGCTGATATGCGCCGTGACTGGGAAGACTGCAGTTCATGCTGCGCACACATTTCGCATTAGGGAGTATCCTAATCGTCAGCCATTTTTCACAATCTCTTTTCTTATAATACTGTCCTCGTACTCTTCACCTGACCTGAATCTTTGCCAACACTGCTGAGTTCCAGAAGTGAAGGAGAAGCTCCTTCACTACCACAACGAACCGCAAACCAACCAAAGAGGTTTTACTCTCAGCATTGGCACAAATGCAAATAGTACCAAGATGGCCGCCGCTGTAAGGAAAAAGTGTGTGAGATATGAACCCTGGTCGGCAGAGCGGTAGCCAAGTGCTCTGATTACAGCGCTAACCTGGCCTGCATGGAACAAGAATTAGGCGTGCATCGTGACAGGTGCACCCAGAGGTGAGCGCTGAACACAGGGAAGCTGCCGCATCAAGTGCAGCCTGTCTAAGTAAGAATAAATGAAAGCCAAGAAACAGTTGGAAACACGATGTAGCATTGAATAAGTCTCTGATAACTGCTACGCTTTCGCCTTGAAATCATCTAAGCAGGCTTAGATTCCCGAAGAACTTTTTGCACTCCTTAACCTTTGTTCAGCTACCGCAGAGCTTGTAATGCCCGATTGCACATCGCTCACACCTTCCAGGCAGTGGAACAAGAAGTGCAGTCAGGATGAAGAGAGTCATTTTCACTGCCCCTTTCCCAACTGTGCACTTAATAATAGCCCTTGTTCCACTGCACGATGCCGCACTTGCCTCTACTACGCAGAGCTACCTCCGTCATAACCTAACTTAGGACTGCCAAGCACACTCACCAGTTGGCTACCAGCTAGTAGCGACTACTCTGTGGCCCACAGGTAGAACCAGTCTCATGGGCGACTGCTGCAGTCAGGTTCCAGGGGCCACTCATGAAGACATCCCTGAGAGCTCCCTCGCTGTGCGGCTGAACTGCAGAATTGGAGATCAGCGTTGGCTTGCCGGACGCAGGGAAGTGGTGCTGCACAAACACGGGGCAAAGGATGACTTTGTGCCCTATGTGAAGCAAGAGCATGTGTTCTGCACTGTAACCGGGAGAAATGACCTTTATTTCTGTGCAAAGAGGTTTTTTTATCGTAGCGTAAATAACCAGGTAAGTCACGGAAGCAGTAGAAATAGGATTCCCCTGTGGCACCAATACCGCTAAAGCCGAAGCCATCGCTACACATTCGGCTTACCGTAATTGGGAAACAGGCTCAATGAATGAACATGGAACGCCAATGAGGGCACAAGGGCAGCAGTTCATCTAATGTACCATATTGACTCGCGTAATGAACCCACTTTTTTCCAGAAAATTCGGCATGAATTTGGGGGGAGGGTTCATTATGCGGGAAAAAATTGCAACAGATTTTTTAAAAGTTGAAATTCCACACAATAAAGTTGCTAAGAGAAGCGCATCAGAGCCTTACCATTTCCGTAAAAACATCTGGGTGATTATGTAATGGAATTTCTTTTTTAATCTGAACATGACAGTGGCCCCCTACTCGCCCTAGAGCTGTCCACCTCACTGACATCGCTTGCGGGTTCACACTCGTAGTCGACCCACAGCGCACAGTCTTCTGTGCCGTCAAGGAACTCCAAAACTTTTTTTTCTCACACCCGGCAACTTCCCTTCTTTGGGCCCAAGAAACACGACAATCCTTGTTCACCGACGAAAAACCTTGTTTCCGCCCATAGCATACACCAACTGGGCCACCACTCAGATGCTGCCCAGTCGCGCGGTTTCCATGTGCATCAAAGCATGCTGCACCACCTTCAGTTTAAAACCATCTGTGCAGCTCATGTACTGGCCCATCCTATGGCGTGCATCAGGAGCACAAAAAAAGGTTGGAACACAGCTGAACAACAACACCACAGATCGTCATGGCGAAGTCGCGGAACAGCAAGAGCACGGGAGTGCAGAGTACGTTTTGTGCTTTGTTTGCACGGCACCAAAACGAGCCGGAACAGCAAAGAGCAGGGAAGGAGTGTGGAGTGCGTTTTGCGATTTGTTTGCACGCCGCAATGTTTTTATGGCGCAAGGTTTGCTTTGTGTTCAGCAGGTGGTGCACCACAAGCGCACAATTTTTAAATTGTGAGCCACAGCATTCACGCTCACGTCTCCGGCTAGTGTTGAGATTTATTTTTCTTGGAATGCGTTTTTAGCATTTCTGCGTGTACTGTGGTGTGATATCAAGTTACTGCGATGGTCCACAGCATCAGCAACCATGCGGAGATAAAAACATATCCCCGCTGCATTTTTTATTCAAAGTGACAAAAAAGTAAATTCTCAAGACGAAAAGTGGAGGGAGGATTCATTCCGCGAGTGGGTTCATCATGCGAGTAAATACGGCATGTGTGAATACGAAACGTTAAGCAGTCTGGGTGGAATCCAAAGCGCAGAGTGAGGATTGCTTTTTGTATAAATGGAATACTTAATCAATAAACTTCCGTTGAGAGTCAGTGCTCGTCCTGTGTTCCTTTCTTTCATGTCCAAACCCATAACCTTCACGCAGTGGCTCCGACGGTCTATCCACTCGGTGATATATGTTTCTCTACTTTATTTTCTAACACAAAATATTGCAACTCACTCATTAAAACACACGCGCATTCCTCATTGCTTCTTTGGCATTTGTGACTGCTGGTTTAATTTCTGCATTCATTCAACGTGTGCCCCATTCCCTCTCGGACACCAGGAAAACATTCACATGCACAGAAGGGCTGTTCCCAGTACACTCGGCAGTCAAAGGTGGTAAGCTTCCTTTTATGTGGCCTAATTAGAGTGTTTCTATTGCTCTAACAGTATACGGACTCCACAGTGTCTTTTTGTTTCATCCAAGCGAAGCCGAAAACTGTCCTCAAAACATGAAAAAAATATCTTATCCAGGAAATTTACTCCTTCACGCTCGCGGTGATTACATGGACATGAGTTTGTTTGAGTGCACATGAGTTTGTACAACTTGGCATGTTAGGCTTAACGTTAGGACACCCAAACATTAGGCCTAACAAGAGCCATGGTGCACACCCCCAGGGGTGTTTTGGCCAGCCCTTTTGCAAGAATGTTTCGTTTTATGAAAGCCTTAAAACTCGCACAATGTTACCGACATAGCAGTCACGAGTTGTTTCATTGTCACAAGACAGACATCACCCTGACACAGTCACACCACTTTTACAGTGTGGATTGGCCTTTGTGTCATCAGCACCATAAAGCAAACGCCTTTTACTGAGGCATTCAGGCTAGCATGTCCTGCTTCCCTGCCCTACTTGCTACAACACTAATTTTCATAAACATCGCAGTCTTTGCTTCTGGGTGTAGGCTATTGAACAAACTTCCCCTTCCAATTTTGTACAGGAAGGCATATTTTGCCAATGAAATAAATGTTTAGAGGTGCAGCCTTCTTTAAAAAGATTGGTATAAGCTAGGTCTTTGTTGAGTGTAAGCTGGCTTTCCCACAAGGGCATGAGTGTCTGTGGCCAACCAAGAGCCCATCTACCTTCACACAGTGGAAGGGCAGTGATTTTTTTCTACATGTGAATAAGCACCCCCTTTCTGTTCTCACTATGAAAATAATTCTTATTAGAAAGGCTGGGACAATTACTACAATGTCACAAAGATAAAACCGCTCCAGCTTCTAGCTCTGACATCACTCAGTCAGCTGAGTGATGTCAGAGCTGAGACTCTGGGTTCATACAACTTGTCGGAGTCATCGTCTGTGCCCTGCACGTGCAGGATGTCGACATTTGACCGGCGTCGGTACTGGTCCAACGTCTCGATCTTCAAACCCAGTCCCCTTGTCGCAGGTCTGTTTCGCCATGGTGTCAACCTGCACAGCTGTAGCACAGCAAACAGCAAAGAATCAGTGCTTGGTGCCAACTTCGAAAGCCTTCGTTGCAATCTGTACGCACAACTCTTGCCCACACACATTGTGTAACTCTCACGAACGTGTTCAACGCAGCTTCTAGGGTCCTCAGCGAGGATGTGAGAAATGTTTCCCCGTAGGTAGTGGAACATGCAAAGAAAACACGTTATCTTGAAAGACAGGCAACCATGTTTTGTGGAGTGCACATCTTCTAGCACTTCTGAAAGCTGGCGTTTTGTGCGGTGTGGGTAACCACAAGAAATTCCTCGATAAATTGGCAGACATAATTTCAATTTTGAGCTGAACTTTCCGAAATCTCAAAAATGTGGTGCCATCTAGAGTCTGAATGGCAAACTACCATTTGTACACAAACAGGTCCCTCGGTTTCATTGCAAGATTCAAAAACTGCACAAAGGAATAGCAACGAGTGCACTTTACTGCTGTTCTAGCTGGGGGCAAGTTTTTTAAACAGTACCTCTTTTTGCCTCCCATGCAATTAAAAGCATGTTCCCGCACGGTTCACTGTTAAGGTTTGCAAGCATTCGCTTTGACAGCATACTCAAGGCTGGCAGACATGAAAATTCCTTGGTCAAATGTTCTGGAACCCATTCAAGAAAACCATTTGGTTGAAGGTGTCTCAAGTAAGGCCTTTCATTTGAGAAAGAGAGCATATATCAACGCCCTTTTAATCTGGTTTTCTGAGAAAGACGGTTGAAATGCAAAGTTTTCTCCCACGCAAACTGAGTGAAAGTCAAAGCCCAATATCCAGACTGCTTTACGATCGGATAGACATCAGCTTCATGATAAAGGGACCCAGGTTTCATTCTGACCGTGGGAAGTGTTCTTTTTCATGAGCCACTTGATGCGCCACTGTGAAAACTGATTGTGCAAGTTAGCTTTCCTGCAGCGTGTTTTGGACTTTGTCTTTGGACTTTGAAGACATTGGCTGCCAACCAGTGAAAACTCCACGTCTCAACCATATTTCACATCACCCACGATCCCCATCGTCACACAAAAGTCACCCCTCGTCTTATATAGCGGTCATTGGCAGAATGTAAATCGTTGTCTGGCACAATGTGCAAGCGTAGTCCGTCGCCAATCGCCCATCGCCATTCGTGTCGGACTGCTCTCTCGCTCTATCAGGCCTTTATTTCATTGCGCTTTTCTCTAGTTTTTCGTCTTTTACTCGTCTATTACGTGTGCGTGCGTACATTTCTGTACGTCTCTGTTCCGAGATAAGTGGCGGCAGTCGACGCCAGTTTACCGCGGCTTTTAAGCTGACGGCGATTGAGTCACCGAGCAGAATGGGAATATGGCGGCGTAACGCCAGTTAGGCGTTTCAGAGAAAAGTGTGCGGTACTGGCGGAGCCAGAAAGCTAAGCTGTGCGCGTGCACACCCCCGAAACCGATCGTTCTGCGGACGTCAAGCGGTGCACCCAGAGTTGGAGAACAAAGTGGCGGACTTCGTCGGGACTTTGTCCGGGAACTTCGCTCACGATCGCTCCGGAGTAGTTGGCTTTCCTGCCGTGCACTTTGGTCTGGACGGCCGCCATGAGAGAGGCATAGAAGGCTTCGCTTCAATACTCCAGGAAAATCGGTTGGCTGTGGAATAACCCTTCAGGGTCACTGACGTACATGTACGCCCTCACTTGTACGTTTAAAAAAGAACACCTTTTTGGATCTGGCTTGGTGTGTGCTGCCACACTGCGGAAATACAAGAAATTTTTTTTTGCGCTGATGGCTCTGCTTTTCTTTTTTTTATGGTTTACACGAGGCGTTCACCGGCTAAAGTTCACGCATCCGATCACGCGCGGATGCGCAGTGGATGGTCTCAATTTCGTCCTCCGGGTGCTTCCCCCTTCTTGCGCCCATGAAACGTTTTTGGAATACTTCTTGTGTTACCCATGATTCAAGCACGTGTATGTAACAACACAACTTTTTGGTGAGTTTATGGTCACCCTTAAAATATTACAATTCTTTTTTTTTTCGAAATAAACTCGTCCACACAATTTAAACCAGCAATAAAAAAATTGACTTTGGCGAATGGCATTTGGCAAAAAAATAATTGACCCTCAAAGGGTTAAAGGATCAACGTAAATATCAATGAAGGATCAATGAATAATCATTCGCCTTAACATATTACAGCAGTTCTTTTTCTTCATCCGAGCACTTATTTCACGGAACACATATTTGAGTCACGTCACACCCTCGCCTGCAACAGACCCTCTTCCTAAAAGAGGCGACTAAAGTAGCCATGCATTACCACGACTGCTGCCAGTCTAAATGCGAGAGCACTTATAATGAAAACTTCGTAAGGATGCAGACAATAGAAGCATTCACAGGATAATTATGCTTGTTGCAAGTAAGGCGACATACTCCCTGTGGAGGTCAGCTGGATAACACGGTGATAAGCTACAATCAGACTCTCTTCTACTGTAGTCTTCTATTTCTTTTGTGACCAAAGAGGATGACGTAACAGTCAAATTTCTCTATCTCCCGTTGCACGGATGAAAGAAACAAAAGAAGGAAATAACACAAGACCACAGAATGCCGCTTGACCGCATTGTCACTCTCCACACCTGAGGGCCTCTCTGCCACTTTGCTGTCTCAGAAAATTTCATTGAAGAGGTCATTTGTGATCAATCATGAACTTTAGTAGGAACGCGATGTTACCACATTTAACGTCCACAAAAATCTCTGAAATGTGTCACCAATGCATACGAGCTGTCTTTCATACAAGCTAGAGGGCATGCGCTTCACAAGGGACGGCTGGCTGTCTTGTTAATTGACCCGTGTGGGCGTACAGGCGGCACTCACCTGTGCTTTTTCCTCTGAGACCGACCAGAGCTTGCACTCCTTTTTCGCGGCCCACTGTCTGGCTGCTGGTTTGGGTGGCCACGTCAAAGCTCCGCTGCTCCTCAATTTCCACATGTAGGTATAGGCCAATGTCTAGAGGGGTATCCTGCAACTGTACAGCACAATTACAGCACCCTCGTAGACATCATCACTAAGGTATCCCACACATTATGTTCACATTAAAGGGACCCTGCAACACTTGCCATCGACTACTAGTAATGTATTTTGGGATAAAGTCTATTGTCCCAGAAATCTCCTCCGGCAAGAATTATGAAAATCCGTTCACAATTAACGAAACTACGCGCGATGAGAAATCGCGCATAATCATTCCCTCTCAACTCGACCGCGGACAACGCGACGAAAGCTGCGCGCTCTCTCCGGCGGCTCGCGGCGTTCTCTTCGGCGGCCCTTCGATATACCACATGCCGGGTAGTTTTCTCCTTTTCTCCGCAACGCGGATGGGCCTATTTCCGGTCTGGTGCCACAAAAAAGCAGGCATGGATGCCTGCTCGCAAGTGCGCGCTCGGGCTGGTAGGGCGTTTTTTGAAGCAATAAACGTTTGTAGTCGAGTGGTACCGTTGAAAGGGAAGTATTGAGCTCATCACTCAAACTCCGCGCGCACTCAAAACACAAAATAAACGGCAAAACTGTGCCTACAGGTTCAGGCATAGAAGAGGTTCATACACAGCGATGGGAGAATCTCTAGCCGCGAAGTTTGACCAGTGACAGCCGATCGGGCAGCCATGGCCTATGTGACGTCCCTTAGGCCATGCCTAGGGGTTGCATAATGAGGACAACTGAAGAGAGAGCGATTGGTTTTTCCGCATCTTTCACATCGATTTGCACGCTCACCGCCTTCACGTGCACGTGTAATATTTGGCTCAGGTTATTCCTGGCAGTGGTAATCAAAACGTCGCGCAGGTTACTTGCACTGCTCAAAGAGTGTTGCAGGGTCCCTTTAAGTTCCCACCCCATCTTGCTCTCATTAGCCAAAAAAGCAATCTACCAAATCAGAAATTCAAAACTATGTTCAAGAAATGCTAGGTTCTGAAGGCAAACGAGTAACGTGACACATTTAACGAAATGTTTTCAAATGCATACAGTGCTGCTACTATTATTTATAATGATGGCAAGGCTTGCCAATAAATTTTTCGATTTGCATCCACATTTTCAAGACTATTACATAGAACTGTCCTGTTTCATTTCCATCACATTCAAATAGTGTTTTCTTATGCCCTTCCCACACTTTCCCTTTGGAGCATCTTTTACCTTTTTGTCCTCCCCATAATTCTCGTACTTCAATGTTGACTTGTACAAAAGTCACACGTGGTGGTACACTACACAATTTATTCTTCGCACCTTTCATGGCCATTCTGTAACGAACTTTAAATTGCATTTTTCAACTGCAACGTTATAATTATCGCTTTGTTTTTAACGAGCACTGACATGAAATTGCCATGTTTCGACACCTTTCCACCCTTCCGATTTCAGGAAGTTTGCTGCGAAATTAAAATTATTTCCGACAATTTGTTTAGAAATTGCTTGTGCTTACCGGGCTACATAAAACGCTGGCTTTCATATAAGCTAGAGAACATATACGCGACAAAAATCGGTTGTCTGTCCCTTTAAGTGTTTTAACGTACACCTGACTCCTGTGCTACAGCAAGCGATGCTCTATTCACAGAGAAATTTAACACTACAGGCCAAAATTTCCATACTCGCACTGTACCGGCTGTTTTGCGGCACCAGCAAGGATGCAGGGGAGGCACGTGCCTAAAACAGCAAGTCAGTCTGCCAACTCCATGGAGTCTTCAAACGTTGCAAGCCAACATAATAACATTTAGCATGCTGTAGCATGTTGGGTTATCTTCCTTGATTGTGCAGTGGCGCCAGTGTGAGCTGCGCAACTATTCTAGGGGCCTAGCTCGGCGAGTTTACTTCTGGAGAAACCTCTGTGTGCCGTTCTTGCTAAACTTGATAGTAATAATTTCCTGAAACACTGAGACCCTAGGTACCACGTCACGTAGCAGCAGTGTCACTAAAGCCAGCCGGGCAGTGTAGTGTTGAAATCGTCTTCTCGTGTGACAGCCTGTTTTCGATAGTGTCAGCTGGTGGCATCCTGTATCAGTGCAGCAAAGTTACCTTCCTAGGTAACTTTGAATGTTCGCTTCAAATGCTTGCATGTTTGTTGAGATCTTCTCTTGTCTATTCCACGATTCTTACTGCTATACAAAGAGAATGCACTTAATTTCAAGCACAAATAGCTCGTTTCGCAAACTTACAATCCGTTTTATCCACGCTTGATTTTGTCGGCCTCAGCCAAGGGCGCAAGCGAACCATACTGCATTATAATTGCAATGCGAGAAATTAGCCAGTGAGTTCCACGCCCATTGGGTTTTCCTCCTCATATCACTTGAGTGAAGTTGGCATTAATTGCGCTGCTACTGTTATTCTAACGAGGAAGCTCTTCGAATGAACCAAATGTTTTTGGTTGTCTGCATGGCCCTGTAATTATTCACGACGTTTAACATTATATTAGAAAAAAGTCTCGCACCGCTTAGTCATTACTCTAAAGATACCAAACACAATACTTTATATGCACCCACGAGAGGTTTGTGCTAGCCACACAAATAAAAGCGCTGCCTACAGCACTGCAATTGTGAATAAAGTTAAACAATAGACGAAGTTTATCGGCGCGCACACACAACAG